>JAQQSK010009319.1:0-13131 GCA_028658325.1 Potorous gilbertii | reverse complement strand
CTGGGCTGTATCATATCTAACATATAGTGAAATTTTTGTAAAAATAATCTCATTTATTTTATGTGACCATATTTACATTTTTCACATTTGTGATGTCCAGAGGATTTTGTTACAAAAGAATGGTAAATGAGGCCAATAACCATAAACATAACTGAATAACTCGCTAGTAGAAAAAGAGAGAAGACCACAGGAACAGTACATGCTAAATTTTCTAGGAATTGTGGATAGCTACATATAACTGAGTTTCAGCCAATTCTTGACTCTATATAAATAACTTGACATATGCCAAAAGAACATTTGAAAAGCTACAGTTATTTTTATTCCAGAGGCATGGCCACATGGAGCCCGGGAATAGGTCCCAGTATACGGTAACAGGATTCTGGTTGCACTCACATAGACAATTAAAAAGTGGCAAAGTTCAAAAGCATATGTTACAGCTCAGGTTCTTGGAAAATATTGAACTGTGCACCATTTTTATGCCCATAATATGGTATTGAAGAGGTATTCCTGGAAGGTTTTTTTAGAGGAGAAATAGCAAATAGTTGATTTTCCTTTTCAGTTAGGTTGATTCCCAAAACTTTTTGGATATACTAAAAATTTTCATTGAATCACAAAAATGATATCTTCCAAAATCACATCTCATTGTTTTTAGCCACAGTCTCCTTTCACTGCATCTCACATCATTGGCATGAAGTCAATACATTCATGTCTTTGACCTAGAGCACTTGCCTTTAACTTCCCTATCAGTCTTCCTGTCTTAAAAAAGTACCACACATAACACTTCATTTAGTACTTTTGGAACATTCTTATCATGATATTTTGTACGTGTAATACAAGTAACTGTAATATACTTGTGTTGTGTTTTATTCCCCAAATAGACACAAGCTCTCTGAGGAGAGGGGCTATGTTTTATTTAATCTTGACATCTCCCTCTAACTCTGTGTTCTTCACTTAATGAGTGCTTAATGGATGTTTACTAAATGATTGATGAATGTTGAATCTGTAAAGTAGAGGTAATAGCATTTGCAATGTCTATACACTTTAAAGAATTGTTATGAAGAAAGCTCTTTGAAAAAAGTTATGCAAAAGTGAGATGTAAGTACTTGAATAAATAAGGGGAAGAAAAATGGAGGAGAGTCAGTGAAGCAAGGGACTGGTGAAGGAAGAGACACTTTACCTGCCAAGTTAAAACTGCTCTTTTAACTTTAATTATTCAGATTGACAATTTTATTGATAAAAGTTTTCCGAAAAGAATTCCTTCTCTTGACTTGCTTAGAACTAGTTTTCAAAATCTTGAAATACTCTAATGAAAACTTACCTATAAAGAAACTGAAGTGATAGTAGACGTTTGTTGATTGAATAATCTATTATCTTTACCTGTGAAAAAACTGAAGTGATAGTAGACATCAGTTGATTGAATAATCTATTATCTATGTCTCCACTTCATTTTGTGCCACTTTTTCTAACTTGACTAATTTTCTAGTGGTTGTACTATTTGAATCTGGAGTTAGTTGAATTTGCTTTCAGATTTCAGTGCTTTTCTCTGCCTCTTATTGACGACTATGAGGCTTTCTGAGAAACCATTCATCCCCTTGCTTCAGTTTTTCAAATTTGGGATCTGATTTTTTTCCCCCAACACTGTGAATTAAGCCAGTCTTCATGATCTACAGTTGACAGATGAGAAAGCTGAAGGTATTGATTTGCCCAGATGCAAACAGAAAACTATTGGCAGAATTAGGTTTCAAATTCAGGTGTTCTGACTTTTAATTGACACTATAGGCAGAAGAACTTTGAAAATTAATCATCATTCATGGCAAATGAATTGCACATTCATGCTCTGTCTACAATCCCTTTCTTTTTCTTTTTATGATATGCAATGTACATTGATATTACAGTCAATTGAGATTCTGGCAATAATCTGTGAAAGGGGAAAGAAGTAAGCAATTTAGCCCATGGAGTGATCCAACTCCTACTCCTTAGTCTTGCTTGTTTCATGGTCATTGCGGGGGGAGAATAGCTGTCATTCTGTTCCTTTCTGTGCTCTTCTTTTTCATATTTTCCACATTGGAAGCGTTTCTTAAGTGCTTGCCAAGTGTATTCCTGCATTAACCATCTAAATGAAGGAACCATTTCTTCATCTACAAAATAGAAAGTGCATTATTTGCTACCTACTCAAGTAGGTAAGAAGATGTGGAGATGGAATAACCAGACGAAGCCACTTAATGAATATGTGACAAGGCATTTGCAAATAAGCTCTTTTCTTCTGGCTCCATCTTGAAGTCAGGCACCTTTAATCAACCCTCTTTCCCTTCTTAGAAAAGGGTCCCTAAATGACATACAATTGAATATACCATTTATGTGAGTGTCTATGACTTTATAGAAAAATTGATTCATTCTACAACTAGATCTTTGAGCAGTCTTTCAAGTTTTCATTGTAGCACTTCTCCACTCTCATGTTGGCCCCCCAAATTCTACCTCAGATTCAAGGTGGCTATGAGTCAGTGTACATTCCAAACTGTAAATTCATGAACCCCCACCAATACTAGCCATCCATAGAATGAATTAGTTCAAAGTTAAAAAAAAGATATTTTATTAACAGCGAAATAAATGACAAATGACATGCAGAGGTGTATCCCTCTAGAGGTTCCAGGATCACCAGTGTATGAGGTGACACATATAAAGAAAGGAACGTGCATGGGAGGAAGCACGTAAGGAATACATATGGCCAGGTCATGTTTGCGACTGGGGCAGCTCATGTCTCCATAACTGTAGAGGGGCCAATGTCCTTGGGTAATGTCATCCAGTAAGCTTTATCTCTGTGATTTGAGGTCTTCCATTTCTCTATTTTCTTCCATGTTTCTGCTTCGCACCTCTGTCGTTGGATGACTGCATTACTGGATTTCCATGTTGCTCCTGAGCATCTTTATTGTTAGCGGGCATCTTTGATGAAGTTGTTGGACTGATGGAACTGTTGAGTGTCTGCCATACATGTCAGTAGTTCTTACAGCTGGTGCTGTTACTGCTTTTTGCTGCCATCTGCTGGCATTAGTCTACTATTGTGTCATAGAGGGAGGGGTCAGTCATATCCTGACTTGAGAGCACCAGGGGTCATTTTCAGTTATTTTGTGACAGAAACCCCTCACCCCCATATCCAATCAATAGTCTGAAGAAGTTCTTAGGCATTTTCAATAATAATTTGATTAATATCTTCTAAAATATCACACATTCTCCAATGTAACCCTCTCCTCTGCTATCCTAGAGTTTTATTTCTTATAACAGAGCAAAAAAAGAAAAATGGGCCAGGAAAACTAACCAATACATCAAAAACATCTGACATTATATGAAGTATTCTACACTCATAGTACTCTACCTGTGCAAAGAATGAGGGGAGGGGCATTCACGTTACCTATACTTTGGGGTCAAACTTAGACATTCAATGTCATAGCACTAAGTTTAAATTACCTTGTTAATATTGTTCTTTAAATTTCTATTGGTGTAATCATCATGTATATCATTTTCCTGGTTCTTCTTATTTTACTATGCCTCAGTTCGTATAAATCTTGCCATGTTTTCCTGTATGGATCATAGTCACCATTTCTTGTCTCATTTGTATATTGATGTACTTGTTTAGCCAGACTCCAGCAGATGAGTATTTATTTTATTTCTGGCTTTTTTCTACTATACAAAATGCTGCTATAAATATTCTGGTGCATATTGGGTCCCTTTTTTTATCATTGACCTTCTTGGGGTAAGTACCTAGTAATAAAATCTGTGGGTTGGAGGTTAGGGAAATTTTAATCACTTTCTTTTCACAATTCCAAATAATTTTCCAGAATGACTGGATTAATTGATGGCTTCATGAACAGTGAATTACTATGTTTGTATGCTTTCAGTGAGGATGAACACAGCATCAAGATCATCTACCACACTGATGGTAAGTTCTTCAATTTGAAAAGGCTACAAGTCAAGACCAAAGAGGAGGGAGTGTTGTGCATGATTTTCTGTTTGCAGATGATTGTGCACTCAATGTAGCCTCTGAAGCTGAGATACAACAAAATATGGGTCAATTCTCTGCTGCCTGTGCTAATTTTGACCTAATGATTAACACCAAGAAAACACAGTGTTCCATCAGCCACCACCACACCATTCATATGTGGAACCATCGGTTACAACAGATGGAGAAGTTTTGAATATTGTGGATAAGTTCACTTACCTTGGTAGTGTTCTTTCCAGGGACGTATACATAGACAATGAGGTTGATGCATGCATTGCCAGAGCTAGCTCAATGTTTGGGATTCTCCAAAAGAAAAGTTTGGCAAAGAAGAGGTATTAGACTGACGACTAAACTGAAGGTCTACAGAACTGTTGTGCTGACCTCTTTGTTGTATGCTTGGGAAACACGGACAGTCTACCAGCACCATGCTAGGAAACTGAATCACTTGCATTTAAACTGTTTTAGGAAGATTCTGAGAATCACTTGGCAGGATAAGGTACCAAACACTGAAGTCCTTGCTTGAGCTGAACTGCCAAGCATTCAAACTATACTGCAGAGAGCACAACTCCACTGGGCTGGCCATGTTGTTTCAATGCAAAATGTACACTTGCCAAAAAGACTTATTTTATGGAGAACTCACATAGGGCAAATGATTACATGGTGGCCAGAAGAAACGATACAAGGACACTCTCAAGAACTTTGGATTTGATTGTGTGACATGGGAGACTCTGGCACAGGACCACCAGCATGGCATGCCCCCATCAGGAAGGGTGCTGTGCTCTCTGAGCAAAACAGAATTGAGATAGCACAAAGGAAACATGGGATGTGCAAATTTGGAGTAACCACCCCAAATATTCACGTGGACTATCTGTGCCCACCCTGTGGTAGAGGATTCCGAGATCATATTGGTCTGATCAACCACAGTCGGACACACTGAAACTTCACTTTATTGTGGTGATGTCATTCTGGTTCTCTTTGAGAACAAAGGACAGAAATCAATTTCTACAACCAACCTGTTTATTCCATTATTTGGTCATCTGTGCTAATTTGCTGGGTGTGACTTTCCTTTGATTTGTATTTCTCTCATGATTTGGAGCACCCTTTCAAATCGTTGTTAGTAGTTCACAATTCTTCTTTTGAGAACTATTTATTCATATCCGTTGACCTCCTATCTATTAGAGGTTGACTTCTGGCCTTGCATATTTTTATTAGTACTTAATAATTTTGTATATCGGAACCTTTTCAGAAATATTTAACTCAAAGTGATTTTTCTTTTTTTACATTACACAACTTCTATTTTTAGCCTAGTTGAATTGATTTTGCTCATTAAAAAGTTTAATTCATGAAATCAAATATTCTAGTTTTGCTTTTCTAATCACTTCTATCCCTTGTTTGGTTATATAAATTCTCCCTTTTAGACATAGGTTTGAAAGGAACCTGATCTGTTTTTTTTTTTAATGGTGTAATCTTTAACTCATATTATATATTTATTTTGAGCTTTTGGTGGTACATAGTGTAAGATGGCCTGGTCTAAACCTGATTTCTGCCAAGTGGATTTCCAGTTTTCACACAATTTCTTTGCAAATAGAGAATTTTTTCTCAGGTTATATATCTCTTTAGGGTTATTGTACAGTGATTATTGAGTTCAAACATTTCTGATTCTCCATCAGACAGTATATGTCCCATTTCTTTACTTTTCTATTTTTTAACCAATACCAACTAATTTTGATGGTTATGCCTTTATAATGTAGTCTGGGGCCCAGAAATGTTATTCTCCCTTAATTTCTACTTTTTTTTCATTATTTACTTTAATATTCTATATTGTATATTCTTCCAACTGAATGTGCTATCACTACAATTCTGTAAAGTACTCCTTTGATTTGGCATGGAAATAAATCTATACATTAATTAAGGTGATTTTGTTCTTTTTATTTCATTGACATAGGTCAGTCATCATCTGTGAATATCTCTCCAGTTACTTAATCCATTTTTTATTTCTTTAAGGAGCATTTTGTAATTGTTTTTATATAGGAATTGGGTTTGCATGCTAGGTTTATGTATGTAATGCATTTTGAATGCAACTTCACTTTTTATGATCCCTTCCTAGATTTTGTTGTTGATATGATAAAGATATTTATTTTTGTAGGCTTATTTTGTATCCTCTTAACAGCCAAATCTCTTAACAGTATCAATTCATTTCTTTGCTAATCCCCTAAAATATTCTAACATCTGTAGATAGGAATACTTTTATCTCCTCTTTGTTTATCTTCAAACTTTCCCCTCCCCTCTTATCTTCTTCATTTATTCTTATTTAGCATTTGTTTATTTGTTACTTTTCCAGGTCTTCTGAGGATCACCAATGTTTATCTGCTTGGAAAGTCTTGAGATTAAAACTGGAAGATAAGCTCTCTCCCTAGCTATGGGAGAAGGGAAGAAAGGACTGACTTCTGAGACTAATAGAGACAAATGCCTAGGAGGAGTGAGAAGGAGAGATTATATCTGCAAAGAAGGTGGAGATTTGTGAGGATGCCTCTGAACTCCCTCCCTCCTCCTCCCCCCCTCCCCGCCACAGTCTCTGGGACCTATGTCTTTGAATACAAGTCAGGGAAAAAGAATTACAGGTAGAACGTTGGGGACTAGTGGCCATCACTGGCATTTCTGTGGCCAACAAAGCACCTGCTAAAGCAGGGAGGGGGTTGAGTGTTGGAAATTATGCAGAAGCCATCTAGGACAGCACCAGAGAGTCCCAAACTCTCTTTTTTTGCAGGTGGCCAGAAGGGTCCCTCTTCTATTCCCTTACTTACCTTTCAGGGAAAGACCAACAACAAAAAGAGTAGGGGATGGCAGAGGATGAGATAGATAGTGTCATGGAGTTACATGAATAAAAGTAAGCTCAGACAGACTTTAGGAGATAGAAGAGCCTGGTCAGGAAGAGTCAGATGGGAATTAAGCACTGAACACACAAATAACCAGTCAGGAAGGTGATCCTCCAACTCCCTTATTTATCTTTACTCTTTTACTTATCTCCCATCTACCCCTGGGCAAGAGTGTGTCCATTCAAAAGCTTATCTTTATTTTTTAAAAGTTTCTCATAGCCATTTACCTAGCCTTTAATGTTTGGTACTGAAAATAAACCCCAAGGCATTATTAGCTGGTGGGTATGTCCTTTGCCCTAAAGCAGTTGAGAGGGAGGTTATGATAGGATGAAGGAAATACTCTTCAACTCATCAATATGTCTGATCAGGAACTCAAACACATCCGAGATTTTTATTGAAAGTATATTACTAAACTCCCTAAAAGGAGAGATTTAAAATGAATATGGACCTTTCATGGCTATCCCTGGGAAAAGAATGAACTCATGTATTAGAGGAAAAGAGACTTGGTAAGTGACTTGGAAAGTCTTTTCACAGAGTTACTTTAAGGGTCTCAGGATTGTCTCCTTCCTACTGTGCCATTTCCTGAGTCAAGTTCACGGTAATCTTCTTGGCCAAGGGTGGAGACATGAGTTACATTTAGAGAAAGGAAGTCTTTCTTGCCCAGAAGGAAGGAGTTGGGTTAGGGTAGCTCCACCCAAATGAGGGTTGAAGGGCGGGGTGCCAGACAGAAGCAATAAATAGTTTTCCTGCTAAGTCATACATACGCCACAATATTTATCATATTCCACTGATTGCTTATTTCTTTTTTCTGTGTGGTTAATATATGTTCTTTCCTCTATGAACTTTATCTATATCCCAGAAATTTCCTTATGTTGTCTTGCCATTATCATTGTTTTTCATGCACTTGTTATTTCTGTGATTTGTTCTTTGAAGATCTCATTGAACTCTGAATTTGGAGAAGAGTACGGGAGAGATTTTTAAACTAGCTAATTAACAGATAGGGGAAGGAAAGGGACAAAAAAGGGATAGGAAATAAATAATTAAATTAAGAAGGAAAAGAAAGCAATAATTTGAGTATAACCTCTAAACCAAGGGATAGACAAATGGGATTGGGAGAGACGTCTTATAGTATTAGCGTTGTTCAAAGTAGTTGAGACAAAACTAATTGTGAGGACAAAGTAGTAGTAACTTAAGAGAAATGTTAACACAGGCAATGCTAAAGAAGCAAATGGAGGAAGATATGTCTACCTCTCATAACGTTGAATTTGAATGAATTAAATAATGCTATAAGAGAGTGGCAGGATGGATAAGAAAACAAAATGCAACAATCTCTTCTATAAGACATCTTAAAAAGCAAAGGCACAGAGAAAATCAGAATGAAAGTCTGGAACAAAATTTACTGTATATCAGATGAGTCCCCAACAGGAGTTACGATCATCCTATCAGAGAAAGCAAAAATAAAAATTCCGTTATATTGGTAGAGATAAACAAGGAAATAGCACTGTGCTTAAAGGAATCATGGGCAATGAACCCATATTATATTAAACATCTATGAAACTAATGATACAACATGCTAATTGGTAAAGGGAAATGGACTGAATTGCTTAAATGTCAAGAATAATAGAAGACTTTAATGTTCTTCTCTCAGAGCTAGAGAAATCTAACAGAATGAGAGATTAAAGGAAAATAGGGAATTGACCAAATTGTTAAAGAATTTATAATTTAGAGAGGTTTATGGCATATTTCCCAGCTTCACAGGGCACCTTTACTAAGAGAGACCATGTACTAGGATACATAGAAATTATAAATAAATGTAAAAAATGGAAATACTAAACGTTCTCTATAGTTAATAATACAATAAAAATAGTAATTGATACAGGAAGTACAAGCAGAACACAGATATTTAAATGAAGGTTTTATAATGACCTCCTGAGCATTAAGTAAACTGAATGTTCAATTTATTGTTTTTTTAAAAAATGAGTAAGCAAACTGAAAATATGCATAAAAGAAATGAAAATTAAATTAGAAATAAGTTGAGAAACAAAAGGACTATAGCATTGATACACAACTAAAAGATTATTTGAAAAAATTAACAAAATTGAGGGGCAGCTAGGTGGCATAGACTGCCAGGTCTTGAGTCAGGAGGACTGGAGTTCAAATACACTCTCCAGACACTTAGCAGCTAAGTGACCCTGGGCAAGTCACTTTATCCTCCTTACTTCAGTTCCTCATCTGTAAAATGAGTTGGAGAAGAAAATGGCAACCTACTCCAGAGTTTTTGCCAAGAAAACCCCAAATGGGGTCAAAGAGAGTTGGACATGACTGAAATGACTGATAAACAAAAAATTTACTTTCCCCTACTCATCTTTTGGACCCTAGCAATCTAAATCTTATCTGAGTTGTTGGTAGAACATTCCTTTTAATTCCTAAAATACTCCTAGTCTGGGCAAATCATTCTACTCAGTAAAATCACAAAGAAGCTGGCTAAAGCTGCTATAAAGGGTTTCCTCTCAATCTTTCTCTCTCATTATACTCCCCCGCCCTGTTCCTTGCAAATTACAAGGATGGGGTAAGACATAGAAGACCAGAAAGGACAAGTCACTTTTCTTTTCCACCGACAAACCAGATCCCTGTTTTCTTCCTTCAGAATCATTGAAGTTAAAAGTGAACAGAAGAATTTCTTTTTAATGTCTAACTGGTTGTATACCAAAATATGAAAGGAATTTCTATGCCCAAATCAAAAGGGCATCTGATTCAGTACAAGAATTATAGTTGAAAGTATTTATTCATACAGGGAGCTTCTCACTCATGTTGGTGATACTTTGCTTCACATTCCCTCTATTTTTTCTTTCTTTTTCTACATTTTATACAGTTTTCAAGTCTACTATCTATCCTCAACAAGATGTTTTCCCTTTTTTTCTTGCTTCTTGCCTTCTTTTCCTGAATCACGTGACATATACTCCTCTATGGCATGCTAAAACCTTCCCATTTTTAGAAAAGCACCCATTATTGGAAGCCCTTGGAAACTATTCAGTCTTCTTAATGGAATGTCAAGTTCCAGTTTTATGCCATACACTTGATTACAGTATTGAAACTAATTCTAGCTTCAAAATACCATACCCATGCTTGTCTTGTCTAAAACAACTCTGTTTTCAGAATAGCAAGAGCAAAGAAATTCTGATGAAAAGGAATGCAGTCAACTTCATATAATCAAGATCTGCTGGGTTTGATCATGGCACATTTTCCTTCAGAGTTGTTGGGACAGAAGTAAGAGAAGCTTTGCATATTGTCCAAAGGGAAAGAACAGGATTTTTTCTTCCCTTTCTGATGGCCCTGTGGGTGGTAACATGTCCTGTTTTTCTGAAACCTAGCCTGGTCTGTTTGTTTGAAGCAACACTAGCTTTAACCATACTGTGTGGAACTCAGAGAAAAAGATCTATGTCTCAAAGGGAGATTGGTCCTGCTGGGCAGGTACTTTTTGCTCAGCTTTAACATGAAAAACGCTTAGTAAGAAAGAGAAAACATGAAGCCCCAGAAAGAAACAATCTCCATGTGTGTAAGCTAAATAAAGGTTGGCTATGTACATGGAATCACTATGAGAATTACCCTAGGGAACCCAAGGAAGGCTGCTGTGCCTTGTCCGGTTTTCTCAGATGCCCGGGAAATGTAAAGTGCACCCCTAGTGGAAACTGGCTAGCCACCATGTGTTTCCAAGAACAGTCTCCTGTTCTGTTGTTCCAGATGGGTGCCACATGGAGGTTGGAGTCCAAATGCCGCCAGTGAACCTGATCCCCTAATTCTCTGCCTATAGTGAAACATGCTCCCACTACTGCCTTTTGAATGAAAAAAGGAAGCATGCATTCAGCTCCCTCAATCATAGTTATTGCTCATTATCAGCATAATGGCACTCTACTGTGTCTGTTGGTCACAAAGGGAAAACATAAACTTTATTGTCTTTTTCCCCAGTCCTGTTGGTGACAAAGAGTAGCCAACAGTCTCTTTGCTTATTTTTTGTGTGTTTGTTCAAAGACAAAAGGGAAAGTGTGTCAGGTTTTCTAAATGAACTTCTGGTTTTAAAAATAGAGAATATCCTTATTTAGTCATTCATTACCACAAAAAAATTTCATGAATTTAAAGGAAAATATTAGCATTAACTCCTTTGGATTCCAATTGACCAACCTTTTTCTTTTAATGTTAAGCTAGAGTGGAAATATGATTTTATGACAAAAGATCCAAGTTCACATTAAATTTCAATTTCTTAAACTATTTATGTGACCTCAGGCAGGTTTGAACCTCTCTGGGCTCTAGCTTTCTTATGTCTAAAATAGAGGAAGTAATAGATGAAGTGGGTGGTAATCATGAAATAATGCAGAGAAAAAGATGGCCTTGGAGTCAAGAAAAACTGAGTCCAAGCGCTCCTTCTGATTTATAGCTTGTTCCAAAGCTATTTAAGCTTAACATTGCATTAAAGACATTTGAGACAACATATACGTAGGCTGTAGGATGGACGACATGTAGGTCACATTGTTTAATTTCTTAGGGCATCCAAACAACTTTATACAATTACAGGGCCCAGATGAGTTGTTGTACTGTCCATTTACTTGCATGGAGGGAGTTTTCATGCCACGAGCTCCTCCCACTGACAAAATAACAAGTATGAAATAAAGAAAAAATATCTGCCATATCTGCCATGGTTCTATCTCAAATGAGATAATATATGGCAATACTTTGTAAATTGTAAAACACTACACATGCATAAGATCATTCTATCACATGCTCCCATCTTCCAATTTATCAGTTAGATCTCCCTCTACATATTAGGAGAAAAAATTCTCAAGCAGCAGATTGAAATATTCTTATAATTTAATCAACAGCATCTATCTGAACCCTTAATTTTTTAGAAATCACCACTCCACTGACAGTTTCAACAACTGTCTTGGCTTTAAATAGCATCTCTGTGCAGATGAATTCCAAATCTATATCTCCGGTTTCTCACTTCTCCCCTCTGCTCCTGACATTTTCCAACTTTTTGCAGGAAATCTTCAGTTATGTCTTACTAAAATCTTTTACTCAACATATACAAAACTGAACTCATTATCTCTCCTCTCCATTCTCATCTATGCCTGTCTTCTTAACTTTCTTCTTTTTGTGAATATATAATCACTTTTTTAGTTGCCCAGGCAAAGAACTTGGAGTTACTCTTGACTTTTCCCTCTTACTCTCATCTGATCGAATCATTTTCCAAGAACTGTCATTTCCATTTCCATAATATCTTCGGCCTCTGTTGCCTTCTTTCTACTTCTTTTTTTAAAAATTATTTATTTATTTATTTTTAAATGTTCTACAATCACTTCCTTAAAATTAAGATTTTGTCTCTCCCAAACCTTCCCCCCGCTACCCCACTCCCTCCCCATGACCTATACAATTCTGTATAGGTTCTACATATACTTTCCTATTGAGCACATTTTCACTATAGTCATGCTATGTAGTCGCACTAAAATAAATGGAAGAAATCATATAACAAATCAAAACATAATACACTAAAACCCCCCCCCACACACAAACATGATCTGCTACATTCTGCGAATGACTTCCACAATTCTTTCTCTGAGTGTGGGAGGCATTTTGCCTTAGAAAATCATCATTGGGATTTTTTTTTCAGTAAGTTCTTGTGTTATTACAAAGTTCCAGGTCTACCAGAAAAAATTCTTGCACACTGTGGTCGTTGCTGTGCACAAAGTTTTCCTGGTTCTGCTCCTTTTGCTCAGCATCAGATCCTATAAGTCCTTCCAGGTCTCCCTAAAGTCTTCTTGTTCATCATTTCTTATGGCGCAATAGTACTCCATTACATTCATATACCATAATTTATTAAGCCATTCTTCAATTGATGGGCATCTCCTTGATTTCCAGTTCTTGGCAACCACAAAGAGTGCTGCTATAAATATTTTTGTCCATGTGGGTCCCTTTCCCATTTTTGTAATCTCTTAGGGATACAGTCCTAGTAGCGATATTGCTGGGTCAAAGGGTATACACATTTTTGTAGCCCTTTGGGCATAGTTCCAAACCGTTCTCCAGAGTGGTTGGATGATCTCACAGCTCCACCAACAATGAATTAGTGTTCCAACTTTCCCACATCCTCTCCAGCATTGATCATTTTCTTGTTCTGACATGTTTGCCAATCTTATAGGTGTGATGTGGTACCTCAGAGTTGTTTTGATTTGCATCTCTCTAATCAGTAGTGATTTAGAGCACTTTTTCATA
>JAQQSK010009318.1:0-13131 GCA_028658325.1 Potorous gilbertii | reverse complement strand
CCCTCCAGTCTAGAGAACACACACACACACACACACACACACACACACCCTCCAGTCTAGAGAACACACACATCACACACACACATCACACACACACCATATACACACCAATCTAGAATCCTCACTGATCCTAAGATGTCCAAAATGGCCAACATTACTTATGCCACTCCAAACTATTGTGCAGAGCAGCCCCCTCCCCTCCCAGCACACCCACTCACTAGCTGCCTGAGCTACACTTCAAAGACAGACTTTAGCACCCTAATGAGATGACTTGGCTCTTTCCCGACCTTCTGCCAGTCTCCGCCCCGCCCCCCCTTCCCCTTAGCTAATGTTTAACAACTCTAAGACAGACTTTTAAAAAGACCTACTAGCTGGAAAGGAAGGCTCCGAGGGAGTGAATTGGAGAGAGTTATTTAGGTTATAATTTAAATCCAGTTTTAAGAGAAAATCCGTGCAGCTGGAGGCTGGCACGTGGTAGGTGTTTAATGCATGCTTGTTGACTGATTTATAAAGTGACAGTAAAAAAGTCATTCTACTTCGAAACTGAAATTTCCTTATCACCAAATAACGCCACTTTCATTTTTTTATTCAAAATATTTATTCAAATTATTTTGTCTTTATTAGACGAGATCAAGGGTTGTCTTTTGTCTTTGTAACACCAGCGCTTGGTACATTGTACTCGAGTAATTCATAACTGACTTTGAATTGGCTCTTTATACACTGTAATTAATCCCTCCGACAGCTTCTGAGTCAGTTGGTAAAAAACTGTACTTGCTGTCAGGAAACCAAGGTTCCCATTTCTACTCTGGCACTTACTAGCAGTGTGACCCTGGGCAAGTCACTTAACATCTCTGATCCATGATTTCCTCTGCATAAAGGAGCTAAAAGCACCTACTCAAGGGGCTCACATATGAAGCACATTGACAATCTTAAAGGCAGGGAAGCCCTTTTCACCTCCCTTTTGTATGTTGTTTTCTTTGATTAGAACCTTGGGAACAGGTACTATCATATCATTCTTTCCCCTTCTATGCCTTTCTAGTTTGGTAGGTTCAAAAAACCCCTAAATGTCTTGTGGATATTAGTAGTCCACTGAACCCCTCCCTCAATAAAACCACCTTACTTTTTAAAAGGGGAAAACATTTTAATAAGAGCCTAAAATAAAGGAATAGACTGAATTACAGAGTCACAAATTTAGGGGACCTTAGAAATCAAATGGCCCAACCCCTTCACTTTTACGGAAAAGAAAAATCCCAGAGAGATTAAGTAATTTTTGAAAGGTCATCCAACAATGACTTGCCCAAGGTCAGACAGATAATGTGTAGGCAGATATTTGTGTCCCCAGTAGTATGGGGAAAAGAATGTTCATCCTGGAGTCAGAGGCCCTGGGTTCAAATCCTTAATAATCAATATCTATATAACTTCTCCCTGGTCCTCTGTTTCCTCATCTGTAAAAGGAGAGGATGGGTGTACATGGCCTGAAATTCCTTCTAGCTCTAAACCTATGATGCTGTCATCTCAGGATCCTTAGACTCTAATTCCATCAGCCTTTCTAATATAATGTTTATTTTCCAGTCATGCAAGATTTGATCGGATAGCCCAATACTCATTGCTTTTTTTCCCTTCAAACCTAAAATATATTCTCTACAAAGTTCCGCTGTACATCAGACATTGTCTTTTACTCTTGCATGCACAGTAAGCAAGTGTACACCAGCCCCTTGGCTCAGGTTTACAGGGCTTCCCTGGAGAAGAGGGTAAGGCCAGCTTTATTTTTTTTATATTGGTAATTGCCACTCATTTCTTTGTTCAGTTTACTGAGGTCAGCTAAGGTCAAACAGCTGATGAGCATTATTTCTGTTTATAATATTTTTCTCATTCCAATACCATCCATCTATAACAGCATTGACAGTTCTTGGGCCCTCGCTCACCCTCTCAACAACAGGGAAGCATATGAAGTACAAGTTGTCTGAATATCAATGTATTCTTTTACAGATCAACTGTAGGATCACTTCTGGCAACTGAGGTACTGCTCTGTTATATGTGTGGGTCTGCTCAATTATCTTTCTCTCTCAGGAACCTTCAATTCCCTCTTTACATTATTTTTTAACCACACATCATTTCATTGGTGTTCATAGTTCCTGGTGAGTGGTTAACCTGTTACAAATGAAAACTGGTACCAACTTTTCGACTGGGAGATTTCAGGGGTTGCCCGAACCACTCACTAGGAGGCTGGATGGCTTTCTAGAATGTCTCAGAGGTGAAACTTAAACCAGACCCCCCAGAGTCTGAGAGTAGCATGGTACCCCCTTTGCGACAATGCCCCTCATCCCCTTGTTTCCTCTGTATCAGAGGTTCTTAACTTGGAATCTGTGAACTTGGCTTTTAAAAAATATTTTGATGACTGCATTTTGATATAATTAGTTTCCTTTACAATCCTATGTAGTTTATTTTACATATTTAAAAATATTCTGAAAAGGGGGCCTTGGGGTTCACCACTGGGATCCGTGACACAGAAAAGATTAAGCCCTCCTGTTCTTACTGTGCATAAAATACAACTACTTCTTAGCTGTTTCATTTTCTTAGTGTTTGAAATAATAATACATAAAGGAATAAAATGGTGAACATAAATAGAAAACATCATTTGAAACGAGTCTTTTCTCCTGTGCAGAATGTACAAGTTTGGGGGGAGACAGAGGCAGTGAGGTGGCACAATGAATAGGGTACAATAGGACTTGGCATGTGAAAGACCCAGTTTTCAAATCCTGCCTCAGACATTGACTAGCTTTATAAGTCTGGGCAAGTCACTTAATCTCTGTCTGCCTCAGTTTCCTCATCTGTAAAATGGGGATAATATCACCACTTATCTCAATGGATTGTTGCAAGAATCAAGTGAGATAGATAGATCTATAGGTATATACCTATAGATCTCTATATGTGTATATATATATATATATATATATATATAGTAAAGTGCTTTTATATACCTTAAATGCTAACTATTATTATAATGGGGAGAAAATTCCCATCACTAGTTTTGACCAGGCAGTGTTGATAAGCATTTGATGATTTTAATTTAGACTGTTCAGCCTCCCATATGTGATATTTTGGGGTTTGTCTTTTTTAAGCTGGGGTGGAAATTCTATGATGCAGATGACTACCATCCTGAAGAAAATCGAAAAAAGATGGGCCAAGGAATACCACTAAATGACCAGGTAATTTAAAGCTACAGTTTGATATGTAAGAAAGAACACTGACCTGAAATTGGAGAGGGCTTGAGTTTGGTTCTACTACTTAATTCCTAGGAGCTCAGTTTTGTCTTTTTTCAGGGAGGAAAGGGGAGAAAGGGAAAAGAGGAGAGAGACAGAGACAGAGACAGAGAGAGATGGAGAGAGAGATGAAGATGTCCAGGCCTATCATTCCATTGGTGTAGGGAGCTCCTGCACCACGTACAACTTATGAGAGGTGATATCCCTTATCTTTGGTCACATAGTCAATATGTAGCAGAGGCAAGACTTGAACTCAAGTCTTCCTGGTTCCAAGGGTCACCCTCTATGCAGCATATCATACTTCCTTTTCAAAGAGAATAATACTTGTTACCTACCTCTCAGGGTTCTAGGGAAGATCCAGTAAAAATGAGTCTAAAGGCCTTCCTTCCTTCCCTTGAGATCAGGAGGGTGTATCCCAGGATGGGTTAATATGCTTATCTTACCTTTGCCCACCAGTCATGAAAAGAAGAGTCAGGCAGGACAGGATAGATATCAAAGATCACTTAGAGGCCAGAGGCCTAGAACAAGGGAACATTTGTGAGGTGTGTAAAAGGGAATGAAATCAAGCGAATACAGATACAACTATGGTCACTTTCTTAAGGCTTGACCCACCCTAACCCCACCCCCAATCTGATTTCAAGCCAAGTTATTACATTTTCTTGGCTATTCACCATTGTCAGTGTTTTTTTTTAACATGTGGCCCCAAATCAACAATATTAGGTCTCTCTGTTAGGTATTACAAAGTACTGGATAACTCTTAAGACTGCACTTTCTGTACTGTAAGAAATCTAGCCAGGGGTATGATGGTAAATGTTTAACAATCAACTTTTGGCGGGGAGTGATGTATACATGTAACAGCAAGGATCCCAGCATACACAGGAGGGCCCTGCTGTACAAGTTCTTAGATCTGCTTTTCTAAAAGGAAAGCAACTTTTGAAGGGTCAACAATCTACTTTAATCAAGCACATAAATCATTCACTTAGTTTAGGGGAAAAAGTCAGCACCCTGAACTTCAGAGAAAATATAGAGAAATAAAGACCAACAGACAGGGCTTCCAACTGTCTGATCATAAGCAATACATACATCACAGTTCAACAGACAGATCCAACTGTCTGACCATACATTCATAAATACCAGCGAGAGAAGCACTAACCTTTGCGTTTTCCAAGTCGGGGAGCTCCTTAGTGGCTTCAGAGCCAGAAGGCATCGCAACCCTTGAGAATCAGTGCCTCATGAGAAGTTAACAAAAAGTGTGGGCCTTCCTACAAAACAAATCTCCCCTATTCAAACTTCCCTTCATGGGCAGACCCCTTAATGGGGGGAGGAGGGGAAGATCTTTAACTCATTAACATAACTAACATTACAATACGTGACACACTTTTAAGTTTAATTGCATTATTTACATTTTCTACATTCTTAAATTTCAACAATGAACAAAACAATAATATATCAAGTCCTGATTTGTAGTGTTTGCAATTTCTGAGGTATACTCTGAAAATTTAATAATCACTTTTCGCAGTCATTTCAAGCTGGCTTCTATACCCCCATGGATATAATTTTCTTCTTTCACAGTCTGCATCTTTGATTGGATTCACATCCAAAGATGATTAGGATAATGGAGCTCCTCTTTAGATATGAGTATGTGTCAGAAATCACGACAAACGGGATGAGTGATTGTGTTAATAATTTGAAGGCACAGAAATAGAATTAGGGGCTCTTTTAGCTTACTTGGTTAGAGCACAGTTCAGATGAGGCTAGAGTCTCAAGTAATCAAGAGACCAACAAGCACTTTTATCTACTGTAGATGAACAGATTAGTGAATTCATTCAACCACAGAACTATTTAGCCCCTGTCATAAATGGGATAGGCATGGTGTAGTGAAAGAACACTGGCCTTAGGATCAGAAGACCCAGGCTTAAGACCCAATTTTATTGTTTTCTAGCCATGTGACCGTGGGCAAGTTACTTAAGCATCCCTGAAACCTTAGATTACTCATCTGTATAATAGAAATACTTGCTCTACAGGGTTGTTGTGGGGAGGGGAAGTGCTTTATAAACTATAATTTTTGTCTTGGCACCAGTGATTTCATTGGTGTAGGAAGCTTTTAGTGTATGTATTGGCACATTTTCTGCAACTTAAAGAGTTGCCTAGGACACAGAGATGTTAAGTGACTACCCAGAGTCATACAATCAGCATATGACAGAAGTGGAAATTGAATCCACAGTCTTCCTGACTCTAAAGTCATCTTTCTGTCTGCTTTGTTTGCCCTGTCTCTTTCACTCTGATTATCTACTAGATTTTAGTATGATTCCTTGAGTAGGGACCATGTCTTGATCATCTTTGATTCTCTCCCAGTGCATCACACATGCCTTGCACATAGTAAATTGTTGATTGGTAGATAGATATCGGGGAGAAAATGGTTGATCAGCACAAATCCAAAATGGCTACAAGAAAAACAACTCTAATCCCTGCTGATGATGTACTAGTGGGATTAGCAATCTAAGCAAAAGAGAGAATATTTGATTTACTCTTTACAGTTGGAGGACTAAAACAGGTACAGAAAAGCAACTTACTAAATCATGTTAGTATTTTTCCAGCCCACCCTTTCCTTAAATGTTCCAGTGTAGACAACAGAGTAAATTAGACCTTTACTATGACATTTACAGCAGGTAGGTTGAACAATGGCTAGACCAGAAGGCCTAGAGTCAGGAAGACTCCTCTTTCTGAGTTCAAATCTAGCCTCAGACATTTACTAGCTGTGTGACCCTGGGCAACTTCACCCTGTCTTCCTCAGTTTTCTCATCTGTAAAATGAGCTGGAGAAGGAAATGGCAAACCACTCCAGTAGCTTTGCCAAGAAAATCCCAAAAGGGTCATGAAGAGTAGGTCACTATTGAAAAATGATTACACAACAAGAAAACACACAGTAGTTATGTGGAAGCCTCACCTACCCCCAGGATGTAGTGAGGTCATTTTGATGCTATTTCAACCAACACTTCAAAAAATATATTGAACCAAGACATCATGTTGGAGTGCAAACATAAATAAGAAACAAGTGTTTGACCTCATCAAGTATACAATCTAGTAGGCATTTGGGTGACATAGTGAATAGGGCATGAGATTTGAAGTCAGGAACACCTGAGTTTGGAACCTGCCCTCAGACATTTACTAGTTAGACAGACTTCCATCTTGGATGGAGGCACTATGGAAAATAAATAGAAAAACATGACCAAGAGTTCTATAGGATGAGAAGGCATGGATGGATAGTAATCTGTACCATTTGGAGGAAATACCTACACTGATGATATCAGAGAGTCAAGGAAGATGTAAATAGTCCCTTCTCGTTAAATTTATCACGTTAGATAGTTACTGAAATGTTTTAAGCGAAAGACCAGTCATGAGTCCAGAGGACCAGTGATGAAGCATCCTTCTGACAGAGAGGGATGGAATCATATTGAGGAATGAGACATACAGTTTTCAGGAGTGGCCAGTATGGAAATTTATTTCACTTGACTGTGCCTATTGGTTATCAGGATTTTTTCTCTTTGTTCAGGTTTTTTGTTGTTGTTGAGAGAGAGGATAAGGATCAGGAGGAGAGATGGGATAGCATTGCCGAAAAGAGGATAAAAGGGAAAAGAAGACTTAAAACACATGTTTGAAATGCATAGAAGTGAATGGAAGGGAGGCCAGAGGAATCACATCAGCAGGAAAGCTTTGAAAGTGAAATGTTGAATTTATTAAATACTTTAAAAGAAAAGCAAGCTGCACATAAGAGATCCATAATTTCACGTATAATGTTCTCTTTCTCTTCCACTATATATATGGAAGTGCTTACCACTGTCAATATTTAAGTTCAGAATTTTTTTCATGGAGAGAGAAAAAGCCCTAATGTAGTTCATGTAGTAAAATAATAAAAAAGAGTAATAAATTTTTTGATAGATAGGAAGGAAATTACCATGATGGCACACTTGTCTATAATTTAGCAACTTTTATGAAATAAGAATTCTTGACATTTAAAGCCAGGTACCTACACTCATATCCTGGTTTGAAAAGGGGTGAGTATGCAATGTTTAGTAACTGGACAATGGATGAATAAATTATCTCATATGAATGTAATGAAATAGCTTTGCGATATAAGAAATGATGAAAAGTATGGTTTCAGAGAAACCTAGGAAGCCTTATCTGAACTGATGCAGACTAAAGTGTGCAGAACCAAGAAGACAATTTATACAATAACAAGAGCATTGTTAAGACAAATAACTTTGAAAGGTCTAAGAACTCTTATCAATGCAGTGACGAGTCACGAATCCAAAGGACTAAATGATGAGGCACTCTATTCACCTGCTCACAAAGAGGTAGTTGACTCAGGATGCAGATTTTTTTTGACATATCCAATGTGCAAATTCATTTTGATTGACAAAACATAAATAAGGATTTTGCTTTTGTGTTTTCAATCAAGGGAGGTAGAAGGAAAAGAAAATAAATGCTTATTAATTTTAAAAAGTATCAGAAGTAGGGCTCAAACGTAGGTCTTCCCTATTCTAAGGTCAGCCCTCTAATAACAGTTGCTAGTCTTGATATAATCCTTTTAAGTTTGCAGGGCAATTTACAAATATCTCATTTTATCTTCATAACAGCCCTGGAGGGAGGGAAGGAGGAAGGTGCTATGGTTATCTCCATTTTACAGATGAGAAAACAGGCAGGCATAGCTAGTGTCTATGATCACATTTGAATTCAAGTCTTCCTGACTCCAGGTCCAGGGATCTTCCTTCTTCTGGAGCTAATCTTAAGTCTATTAGCCATCCCCAATGCTTCTCTCTTCCCTTAGTATGAGGCGTTAGAATATGTTTTTCTGTAACACATAAAGCGTCACTGTTTTTGTACCCTGCCAGTTGCAGATTCTTGTCTCTCTCCCTGCTCCCCACCAGCTCTAAGAACTTCTGGGTAATGACCTCCAAAGGCTTCTCTCTGGCTCCTTTCATATGGGTATAGACAGATGCCAAATCAGTTGTAATCTTTAAATATTGATTTGGTTGCTATCTGTGTGACTCTGTTATTTTGTAAATTTGCCTCCCCAAAAGGGTCATGGAATGTGCAATATTTGCATGAAGAAAATGTATAGTCTCCAAGACTTGTTGGCTCTCAGGTGGTACCTGATTTATACAGGTAAATATAGGTATATGCTTTTTAAATGGGGCCATTTACAAGTGGTCCAACAGTCCTTCAAGTAAAGCATTTTAATGACTAATTAGCTCTGTGAATTGATTACTCACTCATGTTCCTCGTCTCCCAGAATTACAGAGATCAGAGCTTTGAGATTATCTTATAAAAGAGACATTATGAAACTAAACTGTAATAACAGACATTATTGTTTGTTTGATGTGCTTTCAGGATAGGATTCCATGGCTGTGCAACTTACATGACATTTTATTGAGGTAAGAGAAGAGTTGGCCAATGATGACTGCCTCCCTATACTTGCACAGGTATAAAAAAGACACTAAAAGATGAACTAATCAGTAACAAAATACCCCATCGACCAGCCATTCTCAAACTTTTTGGACTCAGGAGCCCCTTACACTTTTAAAAGTTATTTAAGATGCCAAAGGACTTTTGCTTTATAGGAGTTACATAAATAACATCTTCATATTATTATGAAAATAGTTTTGACCTCATAGATTCACAAAGAGAGTCTCAGGTGCCCCCAGAAATCTTTAGACCACAATTTGAGAACCACTCTTCACAACCACTCTAAGAAAGACATGCTAGACCCTCTTCCAACTTGGAAAAAATTAAAGGCTACATTGCTTATTATCCTACCTTAAAAAAGCCCAAGGATATAGTTTGCCTCTGAAACTGCTGGGTGGCAAAATGAATAGAGCTCTAGGCTAAGCACTGCATCTATCATCTCATTTCATCTTCACAAAAACTCAATGAGAAAGGTGCTATCATGATCCCCATTTTCCAGAAGAGGAATCTGAGGCAGACAGAGTTTAAGTGACTTGCTCAGGGTCACTCACCTACTAGGTGCAACTTAGCACCTTCTCTTCAATTTAGATAAACTCGGAGAGTTGCCTCAAAGGTTATATGATGTGCCCAACCTCCCACAGTGGCATGCTGCCTCTTCTTTCTGCTTCTAAATTTGAAAAAAATTAAAGGGTTCATTGCTTATTATCCTCTCTTAAAAAAAAATAAAAGTCCAAGCCTATAGTTTGCCTCTGAAACTGACAGGTGGCAAAGTGGACAGAGCTCTAGGCCAGGAGTCAAGAAGACAGTGCAAATCACATACTGCCGAGACTTTAAGAGCTGTGTGACCCTGATAAATAACTTAACCTGTCTGCCTCACTTTCCTCAACTGCAAAATGGGGATGAGTCAGAAGTCAGCAACTATATTCCTCTGGTGAAGCAGAAGACCACCAGGCCTTACCATTTAACCTGCTAGTGGTCCTTAACCAAGGTTTCCCTCCCTGCCACACCACCACCTCTAAACCCTTCTGACCCTTGGAGCAGCCTTCTAACCTAATGATGCAACCTTTTGGTCCCTGGGCATTTTCCAGGGCTTTCCATCCACCTGACAGCTGAACTTCATTTCATATGTTGTTTTCCCCAATTAGAGTGTGATGTCCTTGAAAGCAGGAACCATATCACCTTTTTGTTTGTTTGTAGCTCCAGTACTTGAGCAGCGTTCGGCACATAGTAAACATTTACAAAAGCTTTTCCAATCATATAACCCTGATTGTCTCAAAAAAATAAAAATTAAAAAGTACTAGTTGTAAGTTTAAGTAACTAGGTAATTTTACAGAGTAGGTACTAATGTATGTCATCTACATCCATGGAAGAAATTCCCCAAACTGATGAAATCACAGGTCCAAACAATTCAGAATTCTCTCTTTTATCCTTCCATCTGCTGCCCACCTCTGACCATTTCCTTGTACTTCCCATCAGTACCACAAAACCGGATAAGGAAGAGAGAAGCTGAGAGATTAAAATCAAGTAAACATTGCTGTTGATGAATGGTTTGGTAGAGAGCAGTTACTGCAAAATCAATTAGGTTTTTGTATTCCCAATAAACTCCATCGACAGACACTTGTTAAGAGGCTGTACCATAGATGCCGGGGTATCAGTTCCTTATCATCTGGATGTTATAGTGGGCAGAGCATTGGAACTGGATTGGAGAAGACTCAAGTTCAAATCTGCCTCAAATACTTGCTGTGTGACCCTAATCTATCTATGCCTTAATTCCTTCATCCTTAAAACGAGGATTGTAACACCACCTTCCTCGCAGAGTTTTTGTGCAGATCAAGTAAGATGATATATGCCATGCTATGCAACACTTAAAAACGCTATATAAAGGTTTACTGTTATTCTAAACCATGTTTTTGGGTGTGGCTTCAATCCAGTGACAAGCAAATAAAACAAATTAACATGTTGCAGATCCTACTGACTTCGCCTGATGCCCCTTCTCACACACCATTTTTTATTTTATTTTTCTATAAATAGAAATGTGTCTTCAGGTCAAAGTGTGGTCCTTGCCTGTTCTGCTTTGAAGAAAATGTACAGAAACATCTTAATAAGAGGAGAAAGTGCTGCAACTCAGAAGAACGATGAGCCAGGAGAGAAAGAAGGGTTCCCAAAGCTGAAGCTCCTTGTGGTCTATTTGAATGGATCTTTTGAAGTGATCTCTGGGCGTTTGGCCAAAAGGAAAGGACATTTTATGCCACCGGAGTTGCTCCAGTCCCAGTTTGACACACTGGAGCCTCCATCAGCACCAGAAAACTTTCTGTCACTCAGCGTGGACAAAAGTGTCTCAGAAATGATTCCTTGTATTGTGGACAATATCAAAATTAAATGAGAACTCTTTTGCAGCAATCATCAGATCGGAATCAGACTTAAATAATCATAATTGCAAATCTTCGTTAATACATTCCTACTTATAAAATATCTTTTCCTCCAAATGTCAGTTCTACAGTGTACTGGGAATTTCAAAAGTATCAGAATTGTTTCCCAAAGTACTTTGCCTGGCACCTGCTAATCAAATCCTCCCTTATAACAAAGAAGTGGGTGAAACCTAGTCAACCAAGTGACTGCATCTGATAATGTATGCCACATTGCATACCCATATTTTTCCTTCTTTCTTCTCTAGGATTAAAGTGATTAAAATTACTGAGTTTGGCAGCAGTTTAGTGTTTGTTTTTAATTGGTACTCTGGTAGTCATTGTATAGTTTGTTTTTTGGTTTTATTCTCTTTACTCTGTATCAGTCCACACAAGTCTTCTCATGTTTCTCCAAATTCCCTCTGTTCATTGTTTCTTACGGTGCAATAATAATGCCTTTAAATTCATTTAACAGTTCGTTCATCTATTTCTCAATTGATGGGTAACAACTTCATTTAAAGTCTTCCTACTACCACAAAGAATACATTGCTGTGAATATTTTGCTACATATGGATCTTAATTGTCCCTGCTGTCCTTGTAGACAGCCTGGCAGACAGATGGCTGGGTCAAAGGCTATGAAGAGTTAAGTGATTTTTCTTTAATAATCTTGGAACAATTTACTGTCTTTGCCTAGTTTAAAGGATTCCCTGTGATTTTAGAGCCATCCTTTGGTGCACTGGTAATGTGTATGTGGTATCTGAGGACAGTTAAAATCAAAGTTATAATTGGAATTTTGATTCTATCCATGATGGCAGCAGGTGATTAATGCAAATTTCAGTAAACATATTGGAAAACACTACCTGAAATGGAACAGTGAGAGATGAAAGAGATCACTAAGGAGGAGAAAAGAGGGAAGAACATAATTTGGGGGGATGTGAACTTTTAGGGGACAGGAAATAGAGGTACCAAAGAGGGTACACCAGGAATGAATGATCTATACAGATGGAAAACCCATAGAGAGGATTATCACAGGAAGGATGAATGGATGAAAATATTAATGAGAAACCATTTATTTAGAGTTTACGATGTATCAAGCACTAGAGATACAAATACAAAAGCAAAAACAGCCTAGCTTACATTCTGTTAAGTCATTTTTCAGTCGTATCCAACTCTCTGTGACTCCATTTGGGATTTCTTGGCAAACATACTGGAGTGGTTGGCTATTTCCTTCTCTGGTTCATTTTACAGATTGAGGAAACTGAGGCAAACAGGATTAAGTGACTTGCCCAGGATGAGTGTCTGAGACCAGATTTGAACTCAGAAAGATAAGTCTTTCAGAGTCCAGGCCTGGTACTCTATCCCAGTTTACATTTTCAGAGGGGGAAATTACATATATTAGGGAATGATGGTGAAAGAGGTCACAGGGAAGACATCAACAGTGTTAAATAATGAGGAAATGACAAAGAGAATAAGGACTGACAAAAGGCTATGGTGTCTGTTGATCATGAGGAAGCAGCTGAGACAGAAGCTGGTAACTGGTAAGACTGGCTTTTGGCAAGTTGAGGCTGTGTGACTCAGTGGATAAAATGCTAGAATTAGAACCAGAAAGCTCTGACTTAGAATCTCACTTTTCTGAGGCTTACTTAACAGCCCAGTCCTAAATGTTTAGTGAAAACTAAAGTGAAGACCAAATGAAGACTTAAGACTAAATGTTTAGTCAAAAAAAATCCTGATATGACAAGAATTACAGCTCCCATACATTTTTGATAGAGCTGATGTCTGATTCTCAGAAACAAATAATCAGGGTACAGTGGGAAAAGATAATAAACTTGGATTTGTGGACCTGGGTTCAAATCCTACCTCTTCCACTTACCTATTTGGTCTTGGACAAGTCACTTAATTCCTTTGGGACTCATTTTTGTTTCCTCATTTGGGAGTTGACCTAGCTGGTCTGTGAGGTCCCTCTTTCAACTCTAAGTCACTGATACTATGACGATC
>JAQQSK010009317.1:0-13133 GCA_028658325.1 Potorous gilbertii | reverse complement strand
ATTTCCATATGATATTTTTATTCTATGAAGTCGTGTAATAATGCTTTAATCTTCTGTTCTGTAATTTGTAAATCGACCTAGGAACGTCCTTGATCCAGACCAGCACCATGGTCAGTCTCCTTATATCGTATATTATATATTTGGAGACTAAACAAATTGTCCATGTTGCACAATACACTAACACTGATATGAACTTGAACCAATCTAAACTCAATTCCTTCATATAAAATCCACATAGTACATGTTATATAAATGTATTTTCCCTTACCCATCATCATAAAAAGAAGAGGTTGGAGTATATTATACCAAAACTGGTTTTGGGATCCAAATATAATGCTCCTGCAAAACCTATGATAAAAGAAAAATGACAACATACAGAAAAGTTTCTCCCTATTATTTTCTAATTAAAATTTTATTAACCTACTCAATGTAGAGTTTGTGAAAGAAAGGCAGACACTGTTGTGGTTCTGTTCATCACTATCAACTAAATAAGCCTCCCTTCTATCTTCCATTCATACTGATGGGTTTGGTCCCCAGAGAATGTTTCTCCACAATAATCTGTCTCTTAAGGGTTAGGGTTTCTAGTTCATTCATATGTCTCTATCTGCTATGGTCTCTATTATAAATCAATTAAAGTAAGTCAATGATGACTTAGAAAAGAGATTCCCTAAGAAGATATAGCAATAACATTGCCTTCCTACACTTATGATTGACCCCCATGAATCTGCTAATGTCCCCAATTGGAGAAAATCTGAAGACTCTGATGTTTCTTCCGGCCACTTGACCATTGAATTCTTGGACTTAAATTTACTTAAGTTCCGTAAAGTATAAATAGAAGAGAAATAGAAGTAATATGTACTCATAGAACTCATGCTGACTCTGTGGAACAAGAGCAGTTGTCTGACGTTCTCATTTAGTATCTCACAGCAAAGCTGCTTAACTCACAGGAAAAAATGTCCCGGTTGCATGTAAACCCTGTTTGGATTAAAGGCCTTTGAGTCACTAGTCCTGCTGATTCTTTAACCAATTAGCATACTTTTTACCACCTGCACAGTACCCTGAGCTATGTATTGTCTAGAAATAAGATCTCCAAAGCTCTGTTTACTGGAATGAGTGTAGACAGAGGGTTTCAGTTCATTGACTATAATCCAACAAGAATGGCAGAAGAGAGTGTCCACTAAGGATTGGGATGGTTTCATTGATTAGTGTTGTAACTATAACTTTTAAAGCTGTTATTAAATTGTATATGATGAAGATGATGGGATGCTTTAGAGCTTAAAATATATGAAGTTTTGGTCTCTTCCTCCTACTATAATATGCTCTATTTGATCACTAAATATTCTTAATAAAAGATTAATGTATCCCTCAGGTTCAGAACAGGAAACACTTTTACTAATCAATTATAGCTTTGGAGACATAAAGCAACAGATTTACTTTTGTAAAGTTATATGTCTACAACTATACTCATAGTTATATAAATGCTTATATATGTGAGCTATAGAGGTTGAAGTAGCAAGAAAGAGAATGTAATGACGAGATAGGGAGAAAGAGATTGGAAGTAAATTTTTAGGCAGATACCATTGACTTTTTTACACTCCTAGAAAGGATAACTGTTAAATTAAAAAATACATACTAAAAGTTTTCAACTTATTAAAAACATATAGAACACACTGAATTATTATTTGGAATTTTACATTGAATGTACAATATTTGAGTCACAACAAAATGTCACAAATTTCTAAAGAAAAGAGTATCCTTGTTTCTGTCTTTCTGTTTCTCTGTTTCTGTCTGTATTTCTCCTCTTTCTTTGTCTCTCTCTCTCTGCCTCTGTCTCTCTCTTCCTCCATCCTTCAGAGAAATAGGAATAGAAATACAATTATATCTTTTTAAATATTTGAATCTTTCATCTGAAGGGTTCTGATTTCTTTTCCTCTCCAGCTTGTGCAAGTAAAAAGAATTCTGCCAAAATTATCAAACCACAATAAAAACAAATATTATTGACAACTTATATTTTCAGACAAATAGAGATAAATAAAAAAGAAGTACAGCCTTGATCCCTTTTACTCTTTCCTAGACACTCAAGGCAGAATTTTTATATTGTTATTATGGTCCTGAATTCGCATGTCCAGGGGTACTGTGGGAATTTAGGCAAAGAGATAAGACTAAATTGAGAGAAAGTTGCTTCAAATAAGAAATTTCTTCAAACACACAATCCATCACTTTGGCTGGCCATCTTTATTTTAAAAATCCTGTAAGTAGGTCAATTTATCCAGTTCAAATGATTCTATAGCTTTCTTTTGCTAAATGAAATTAGTCAGGGTATTTCTATGCTACCTATGAGAGCAAAAGGTAAATAATTTTATAAATAATCCTGATTGACCCATCCACACTGGCCATAAAATGTTTCAATATAAATTTCAGTGTACTCACAAGGCTGGGCTCACTCAGTTGATTGCTTGTGTTCTAGCTTAATCTCAGGTTAAACCAGAGTTTCCATCTGAAAAGGTCACATTAACCTTAGTCTAGTCTTGGATGTAGACTGAAGCTACCATGACAGGGCCACTGAGAAAGGACCAAAATAATAAGTTCCAACAGAAAACCTATGCTCAAGCTTTCCCTTGGGAACCAGGAAGACATTCTTCCACTAAATAATCACTGTTCATACTCACCTACTCACTCAGGCAGATTTCCATAATTTTGACTTAATCACTTCAGATATAATTTTGGCTTAAAAAACTTTAAGGACAATCATGCAAAGAAAGAGTTTTTAAAGGGAAAGTAATAGTACTCCAGAGGACAAAAAGATTTGAACTGAAGCAGGGAAGACTGGCCTGGATAAGAAAGCTTACCTAGGGTGTTCACCTCTGATGAGGTGGTTACATTCCCATCACTCTGTGACCTCACAGGACTGGCAGACATCACATTGCTAAATTGCTGGAGAAATTTTAACCTTGAGAAACAAAGGAGAATCTCACCTTACACATTAGTTGGCTAAATGTAAATGAATAATGTCAGAGAGTAAAGAAAAAGAAAGAAGTTTATCTGAATTTACCTTGGACTGTCACTGACTAGAATTTGTCTTTCTTCAGGTGAAATGTGGATGCCAATATCCAGCCCTTCCTGAGAAACTTACATACTCAATAAGCAGTTATCTACAGAGATTGTATTCCAATAACAATACTTTTCAAAAGAGGAGGAATAAAAAGGGAGAGAGACAGGTTTTAGTCAGTCATTTGACATTGAGAAAGCAAAATAAATATTACTGGGTCTTGTTCCAGAACAGAAAAGGGAACTTTTAGAAGATTTAATGATTATTACTAATAATCTATTCAAGGATGGCAAAGTAGAAGAAATTTTGCATTTCGTTTTACAGTAGTAATGCAGGCAACCTGTACTGTACCTTTTGATGATTAGGCCTGATGACTTCTTAGGTCACTTCCCACTGTATACCTACCAACGGTAAAGCATTACAAATAGAATGAAAGTAACATTCCTTCTGGATGCTATGATCTGTGAGTCCATGAGATTTATTTTAAAAAGGCATATTATATATATATATATATATATATATATATATATATGTATATATATATTATATGTATGTTGGAAGTGGGGGTTGTAATGAAAATATGCTCAACAGAATGTGTACAAGGGCCTACAAGGTCCATTAGATTTGAGAAAACTAATCTTAGGAGCCCTACAGAAGCCCAGACGTGCTATAATGGGCATTTGAACTAGAAGGGAAGACCTTCACAAAGACAATGTCTCATTAGGATTCTGAGAAAAAATGGCAGCACCTTCTTCAGAGGGTGGCCTCTATTGACAGCAAATAGAGTCCCATTCTGCCTCAATTTTACCTGCAGAAAGACAGATGACATTCTTGTTCCAAGTCCCTGAACATAGCACAGTAATCAGGCTGATTTCTGCTGCTCAGGTGTAGAGCTGGAACCTATCAGTTAGAGGATGGATGTGAGAGGGGACAGACAGAAGGTAGTTATAGACGCAAGATTTTGTCTGCCTCCAGAGACGGGATTATCTTGTCAGCTGGAAGACAAAGAACACTGATTTCATGGGATCTCAGGAGTGTCACTGAAGGCTTTAACTTTGTCCCAGGTGCAAATTATCCTGTTAGTTTATTGATTAATAATAATACAGCCATCCAAAACAAGCCACTAATTATAAGTAAGACCAAAGAATAAATTAAAAGATACATCTGGAAGCAGTTTGAGAGAGAAATTTTGTAATTTCCTAGGGAGACAGGGATGGGAATGTTCAACAAGATCACTGAGGGACAGAGATGAGGGGAGCACAGAACCCACTTTCAGGGTTCTTCTTGGGCTGGTCTGGATTTTCAAGCTTCTATCAAGCTTCCTGTCCTGAGAATATTACCTTTGATTCATTTCAACCCCTGTCACTCGATATGATTTCTTGCATAAGGCCAATATGATTAAAGACACTATGTTCTCATCTGCCCACACAAATTCTCTCTCAGACTTTTCAGTTTTCAAAGCCTCCAGCTCCAAGCAATGATAGAAAACCCCCCAGAAACAAGGTGAAAGCTTACATTGGAGGTAAAGAAAGGAAGAGAAGATCCAATCCAACAGTAACATTTTTATAGCACCATGGGGACATCTGCCATGCCAAGATGCTTGAAGTTGAAAGCACTGTATTCTCTGAAATCTGATCTGAATTCCAGATCAGAAATAGATCTGAATTCCAGCTCTGGAACTTAAGAGGTTTTTGACTGAGGCAGCTCACCTGATTCTCAATTTTTGTCTCTATAAAGTTGGTCAAGGATAGTCATCTGAGGTACCTCATTGTAAAAGCAGAGTAGGAGAATAGAAAGATTACTGCCTGGAGGGAAAGTACCTGGGTTCAAATCCTCACTCTAATATTTATGATCTTTTTTGATCAAGGGTGATTTAACTTCTTTGGGTCCCAATTTCATCATCAAACCTTACTCTCTTGAATTTTTCACTCTTTCCCTAACAGTCTATCCCATCCTGGTCATCGTTTCCTCTGTCCCACATCCAAGTTGTTTTCATGTTTTGGCTTTCTCTTTTGGGATAGCAGTTCCTTGAGGGCATAAATGACCTCATTTTGTTTGTAAAAGAATCCTAGGGAAGGCATTGGATTGTCCACAAAGTCCTTGATAGTCACATTTTTTTTTCTCACTTTCGGAATAAAATAAGCTAACACAAAATCAAATGAGATATTTGGAAAGAACTTGGCACAATGTTTGGCACGTAACAAAAGCTGCACAAATTCCATTTGTTCTTGTGATTATACGTGTAATTATTTTTATCAGGTTTTTCTTGCTGTTAGATAAGATCTCAGATGGGCAATTGTGGTAGGCAGTAGTTTTGACATCTGTAATTCCTCTTTACAGCCCATGAGATATGACCCCTCAATGGAGAATCCAAAATGTGTATGACTGTAGCAGAAGCCCAGAGGAAGAAAAATAAAATAAAACACAAGAGGAATAAGCAGTCTTTTATGAGCCCCATCCTTGTATCTATTTAATTATTTGTGTTTTAATTCTGTTAAGGTATTTTTGTCAGAGTCCCTCCCTCCTTAACTTCTATGGTTTATCCTGTCCTTAATTGACTGGAGTGTATACACACACATACACACATGAGAAAGTTCTCACAATGTATTTTCCGTATTGTAGTGACACTGGTCATTTTCTGCCCCCAATCAATCTATAAATATGTATTAAACACCTAGTAAGTGCCAGGAACTATCGTAATTGCTGGGGAAACAAAAAGAGGTGAAATATAGCTCCTCCCCTACACACAACATAATGGGGGGAAACAAACGTTTATTATGAAGCAAATTATGTACATGAAAATAGGAAACAAGTAAAAAGATGAGATGGTTAAGAAAATCTTCCTGTAGAAAATAATGTTTTAGTTAATCTTAAAGGAATTCAAGGAATCCATAGGTAGAACTAAGGAAGGAGAGCATCCTAGGCTTGGAGTTACAGCCAGAAAATGTACCCAAAACTAGGAGATGGAGGTCTTTTTTTTCCAGAACAGCAAGGGGGTCAGTGTTACTGGATGGGAGAGTTCTCACAGGGAATTGAAATGGACATTATTCCTCCCTGGGCCCCTAGATTAAGAGATATCTGTTAGGTTACTGGGCAGGGTTGGATAACCTGCCTAGTAACAGACTTTTGTTGGGCCCCTGTCAAAACGTTATTCCCCTTTGGGTTGTGAAATATCTGATGAATTGTTAACAGCCATTTTTTGTTTAGTCCATTTGCATGGTAACCACATGTGTCCCCCTAATGTTAGACCCCTCTTGCCAGGCAACTAGCCCCACTTCCTGACAACTACTTTTTGTTGAATGACAACCAGTCTTTGGGTCCCTCTTCTGGCACCTCTGCTCTGTTGGGGTCCTTTGCCTAACAGTACCCTGACAAGCCCCCCGCCCTGCTCTGTCAGAACTCTGTTTGTTGTGGAAACCACAAGGCTGTACCGAGTAGCGCCAAAATGCTTGAAATGCTCACACCCACCTCAGTTTGGGACTGTCTCCTCTGGGTCTCTACATGAGGCAGCCGCCAGCCTGGCTAATAAATGACATTCTCGAAATTCCTAATTGATTTTGCCTGTGAATTATTCTTGGTCCATCTGCTTCAGGAATAAGGGGGAAAACTGAAAAGGTTGGTAGTTTATTGAGTAGGAGAGGTGATATTGTCAGACATGTATTTTAAGAGAATAACTTCAGTATCTAAATAGAAAATAGACTGCAGAAAAGAGCAACTTGAAAGAAGAAAATCCACCAACAGGTCTTTCAGTAGTCTAGGTGTAAAATGAAGATGGACGGCACCAGATTGGTGGCAGTGTGAGACAATGAGGGGAAGCTATATGTTCAATTATGGACATGTTGAATATACACACACACACACACACACACACACACACACATAGACACACTGTATACATTTACATATATGCAATTATATATTTATATAGTGTTATATATTTGTTTATGTGCATAAAGACACATATACATGTGTATATATACATACACATATGTATACTTTCCATTTAGTTCAAGATTTCTGAAAAGCAGTTAGAAATTTAAGTTTTGAGATCAGCAGAAAGATTAGTCAAGATAGAAAGATTTGAGAATCTTCAGTATAGAGATGCTCATCACATCCATGAGATTTCAAGAGATCAGCACATGATACGAGTAGTAGAAGAAGAGAAGAGGGTACAGGAATCAATACTGTGGGACATATGTTAATGGCAAATAAAATAGGATCTTTTGCTGTTTTTGTTTTCCTAAAAGTACATCTGATTGAATAATATTATTGAGGAGGACCTTTCCCACCCATTGATGGGCCTGCCCGTTGTGGGAAGCTTGATTAAGGGTGGTGTTTTGTAGCAGGGTCCCAAGTACCTTTTGTTTTTTTCTATTGAGGCACTGGGTCAAAAGGTTATGTCCTCTGTTTCTAAAAAGTGTATAAATACTCTGAGGGTGAAGTTTTACTTTGGGGCTTAATGATTGGGAATGATTAAAGAGTTCCCTTTCTAAAACACAGAAATTGATGCTTCCCTTTCTGGTTATTGTGTACTTAGGTAATAGTCAGACATTTTGGAAGTATCTGTGTTGACTTTTGACTTCTATGTATTTTTCTGAAAGTTTGATTTTTATTTTCTCTGATATCTGTGTTTGATTAAAGTGATTGTTAACCCTTGGAAAGTTGCTTTCCTTTCAGAAATTCAGATCTAAGAACCTGTGATAGCAGGTCCCTTTGTGTACGTTGGGGTACCTGCTGATACACACATCTTGTTAGAGAGATTGATCTGGATGAGCATAGAAGTATGAGAAGTAGCACTCTAATTGGTGAAAGCAGAATCAGGTGATAGTGTTGTCCTGACAGCCAGTTAGAGAGAGTACCCAGGAAGAAAGGGTGATTAACAGTATCAAAGACAGCAAAAAGATGCAGGAGAATGAACATTGAGAAAAGGACTTTAGATATGGCAAGTAAATGATCTTTGACAATTTTGGAGAGAGAAGTTTCAGTGGAATGATAGGGTCAGAAGTCAGATTGTAGGTGTTGAATAAGAATTAGGGAAAAAAGGAGAGGGTCCTTTGCAAGGATATTAGCCTTAAAGGAGAGTTTGTGCGTATCTCTGGACCCATCTCCGTGCCCAGCATTCCCTTTGCTTTCCTAGATGAAAGACTTTCTCAGACTGCCTGTGAACCTGAAAACCTAGCTCAGCTTTTAGCTTTCATGTTGTGAATATCTCTCCTTAGATGGAAGAAATGGATCTCTGCAGATAGCTACCAGACTGGTTGGAAAATTATCCCCTGAACAAAGGGCACAAGAACCACAGCAGGCTGACTCCTCCATCATGCTTATGTTTCTAGGATACAGGGTCACATCACTCCCTGCCCATAGAGAGGGACACCTAGAAAGAGAAGAAAGCCTATGACTAGCGTAATCTGCAGAGAAGAAAATTTGCAGACACAAAGAAATGAACTAGTTGGGTTCAGAATAGAAGATATCCTACAGCCATGAAAGTAGAATTATTAGTAGAATTATTTTGTACAAGGTTTACAAGAATTTTACCTAACTTGGTTTTGGAGAACAATTACAGTAAATGAAATATTGATCTGACTTAATATTAGTAATGAAAAGAGGAAGTAAAAACACAAACTATGTAGTAAGACCTTAGTAGGTGTTAATCACTGGGGTAAGGGCTAAATAAACAACCATAAGAAAGGAAGAGAATACCTGAACCTAGGATGTTTGCCTTGTAAAGGGAGAAGGGTGTATATGAAGGGTGTATCTAAAGGGTGTTGAAAATCAGTGGTTCAGAAGGAGTTATTCTCATAGTAGCATGGTGAGTTGATGGCATGGAAGTGGCTAGATTCCCTTCCAGATAAAGAGAAATCTCACGAGTCAGTGCAATGGCATCTAGGAGAAGAATCCAAGGAAGTGACAGGAGGAATATCAGGAGTATTGGTAAGGAAATAACAAGAAACCTGAAAGAAATTATATATATATATATGTATATATATATATATATATATATATACATATATATATATATATGTGTGTGTGTGTGTGTGTGTGTGTGTGTGTGTGTGTGCGTGAAGTTGGTCATTTGCAAATAAAGTCAGATCTAAGTAAGTGGAAAAATATCAGTTGCTCATTGGTGGGCCAGCTAATATAATAAAAGTGACAATTCTACCCAAATTAATTTACTTATTCCATGCCACACCAATCATTCTATCTGATAATTATCTTTTAGAACTAGAAAAAATAATATCAAAATTCATCTGGAAGAACAAAAGGTCCAGTACATCCAGGGAAGTAATGAAAAGAAATGTTAGGGAAGGTGGCCTAGCTCTACCAGATCTCAATCTGTATTATCAAGCAGCAATTATCAAAACCACTTGGTACTGGCTGAAAAATTGGAGGGTCGACCAGTGGAATATACTAGGTACTCAAGACACAGTAGGCAATGAATACATCAGTCTACTTTTTAATAAATCCAAGAATCCCAACTTCTGAGATAAGAACTCACTGTTTGACAAAATTTGCTGGGAAAACTGTATAACACTGTGGCAGAAACTAGGTATAGACCAATTCCTGACACTATACATAAGAATAAAGTCCAAATGGGTACATGATGTAAGTAGAAAGGTTGATATTACAAACAAATAATAAAATAAAATCTTAGGTTGATACTATAAACAAATTAGTGGATCAAGGAATAGTGTATCAGATTTATTGAGAAGGGAAGAATTTTTGATTAAACAAGAGATAGAAAACATTATGAAGTGCAAAATGGATAATTTTTATTACATTATCTTGAAAAGTGGCACAAACAAACCCAATGCAACCAAGATTAAGAGGGAAGCAGAAAACTAGGAAAGAATTTTTCAACTAGTGTCTGAGGTAAAGGCCTCATATTTAAAATATGTAGAGAACTGAGTGGAAAGTAAAAGAATCTAAATCATTCCCCAATTGATAAATTGTCAAAGGATATGAACAGACAGTTTGCAGAAAAAGAAATTAAAACTATCTATAATCATATGAAAAGATGCTCTAAATCACCACTGGTTAGAGAGATACAAATCAAAACACTTCTGAGGTACCACATCACACCTATCAGATTGGCTAACATGACAAAACAGGATGATGATAAATATTGGAGAAGAGGTGGGATAGTTGGAACACTAATTCATTGTTGGTGAATCTATGAGCTGATCCAGCCATTCTGGAGAGCAATTTGGAACCATGCCCAAAAGGGTACAAAAATATGTATACCCTTTGACCCTGCAATAGTGCTTCTAGGACTGTATCCCCAAGATATCATAAAAATGAGAAAGTTCCACATGTACAAATATATTTATAGCAACTCTATTTGTGGTGGTTAAAAACTATAAATCAAGGGGATGTCCATCAGTTGGGGAATGGCTGAATAAATCGTGGTATATGAATGTAATGGAATACTAATGTGGTATAAGAAATGAGGAATAGGAAGACCTCAGGGAGGCCTGGAAAGACCTACATGAACTTATGTACACTGGAAGGAGCAGAACCAAGAGAACTCTGTACACAGTAACAACTACAGTGTGCAAGGATTTTTTCTGGTATAGTTGATACTTCATTGCAATGCAAGGAGAAATCCCATTGAAAGTTATGGTAGACACTGCCAAAAGAAACCCAGGAAATATGTGAACACAATTACAAAACACTTCTCACACAAATAAATTCAGATCTATGTAAGGGGGAAAAAACAGTTGCTAGTGAGTAGGCCAAGCTAATATAATAAAAATTACAATTCTACCTAAAACAATTTGCTTATTCAGTGCCATGCCAATCACACTACCAGGTAATTAATTTCTAGAGCTAGAAAAAAATAATATTAAAATTCATCTGGAAGAACAAAAGGTCCAGAATATCATGGGAACTAATTAAAAGAAATGCTAATACAGGTGGCCTAACCCTATCCGATCTCAGTGGTACTATAAGACTGCAATCATCAAAACTACTTGGTACTGGCTAAGAAGTAAAGGGGTGGGCTAGTGGAATAGATTAGGTATTCATGACACATTAGTCAATGAATATAGTAATGTACTGTTTGATAAACCAAAGGATCCCAGCTTCTGGGATAAGACTTCACTCTTTGTCCTAGACTGCTGGGAAAATAGAATATGAAAATGCAGTTTCATTAGAAGAAATTAAAGCTATATGTCTCCATATGAAAAAATTCTATAAATCACAATTGATTAGAGAGATGCAAATCAAAATAACTTTGAGGTACCACATCGCACCGATTAGATTGGCTAACATGACATAAAAGGAAGATGATAAATGTTGGAGAAGATGTGAGAGAGTTTGAACACTAATTTATTGTTGGTGGAGCTTTGAGCTGACCCAACTCTTCTGGAGAGCAATTTGGAACTATGCCCAAAGGGATGCAACAACCTGCTCACCTTTTGACTCAGCAAACTCAGGGACTATATGATCACAATTACAAAATAATTTTCACACAAATAAAGTCACATATAAGTAAGCAGAAAAACATCAGTTGCTCTTGGGTAGGTAGTGGTGATAATGGACATAACTGTTTCACTCCTGATCTTATTGGAAAAATCTATGTAGCTTATGCCTACGGCATATAATGCTTCCTGGTGGTTTTAAATAGATACTGTTTATTATTTTGTGGAAGGCTCCATTCATTCCTAGGATCTCCCGTCTTTTCCTTCTGAATGAGTGTTTTATTTTGTCAAAAGATTTTTCTGCATCTATTGAGATAATCATATAGTTTCTGTTAGATTTTTATTGATATGATCAATAACTCTGATAGTTTTCCTAATATTGAACCAGCCCTGCATTCCTCCTATAAATCCTACTTCATCACAATGTATTATTGTCCTGATAATCTGCTATATTCTTTTTGCTAATATCTTATTTAAAATTTTTGAATCTAAGCTCATTAGAGGAATTGGCCTATAATTTTCTTTCTTTGTTTTGTCTCTTCCTGATTTAGGTATCAGAACCTTGTATGTATCATAAAAAGAATTTGGTAGGACTCCTTTGTTAATTTTTCCAAGTAGTCTATATAGTATTGGAATGAACTGTTCTTTAAATTTTTGATAGAACTTTCTTGTAAATCCATCTGGAGCTGGAGAGTTTCTCCTAGGGAGTTCATTCATGGATTCCTTTTCTGTTAATCTGGGTAATTTATGTTTTTAAAATATTCATCCATCTTAATTAGATTGTCAAATTTGTAGGCATACATCTGGGCAAAGTAACTTCTAATCATTCTTTTAGTTTCCTACACGTTGGAGGTGAATTCACCCTTTTCATATTTGATATTGGTAATTTGGTTTTATTCTTTCTTTTTTTGAGCAAATTGATCAAATATTTATCAATTTTACTCATTTTTTTATAATACCAACTCATAGCTTTAGTTATTAGTTCAATAGTTTTCTTAATTTCAATTTAACTCTTCTCTTCTTTGATCTTCAGTGTTTCTGATTTGGTATTTACTTGGAGATTTAAAATATTCTTCTATTTCTAGTTTTTTTCTGTTTTATGTCCAATTCATTGATCTCTTTCTCTACTTTGTTCATGTAAGCACCCAATGATATAAAACTTCCCCTAGGAACCACTTTTACAGCATTCTATAAGTTTTGGTAGGCTTTCTCATTTTTTTCAGTGTATTAAAGGAAGTTATTTATTGTTACTATGATTTGTTGTTCAACCCATTCTTTATGATTAGATTATTTGGTTTATAATTAATTTTCTTTTTTTAAAAAATATCTTTCTATCGCCTTTTATTACTTATAATTTGTATTGCATTTGATCTGAGAAGGATGCATTGACTCTCTCTGCACTGGATTATGAGATTTCATGCTCAGGTACATGGTCAATTTGTGTATATGTGCCATGCGTTGCTGAGAAAAAGTACACTGTATATTTGTATACCAAAAGTATATGTCTCCATTCAATTTTCTCCAGAGATCTACCATGTCTAATTTATCTAGAGTTTGATTCACCTCCTTAATTTCTTTCTTATTTACTATGAGGTTAGATTTAGGGGGGCAGAGCCAAGATGGTGGAGTAGAAAGACTCACATATGATAGCTCTGAACCCACAG
>JAQQSK010009316.1:0-13134 GCA_028658325.1 Potorous gilbertii | reverse complement strand
GAAGGCCTTGCTTCATTTCCTGCAGAATTTCAGTTGCTTCAGAATTTATCAAAAGCATCTGTTAAGCAATCTGGAGAGGAAGGTTATGATGCCATTAGTGGGGAGGAGGATGTTTTGGGGAGTCAAGGGAGCAGTGAAATGGGTAAGAGTAGTCAGTTAAATGAAAGAAATACATTTACACGGATGGGGAAGGAAGGGCTTGTGACCTTGATGTCTCAATCTGGCATGGGAGGGAATGAGATAATGCCATGGCCATCAGGGAGGAAAATAGTAAGAGAGACTTGGTTAATCAGTAATTATAGGAGAAAGTAAGAGAGATTAGACAATCTATGTATTTTTTTCCAGACAAAGATCTTTGACATTCAGATTTCATTTCCTTTCACAACTTTAGCTTTTATTTTTCCTCTAAAGAAAGAATGGCATATGTGTTTAGGGAAGTGAGGTAGGACCAAAACCACAATTAGGAATTGGAGGCATGTAAGCCAGAGGTGAGAGTAAGTGGCAGTAATAGCTGGAGTGATAGCACACACCAAGAGTGCAGCTGCAATGGGAGATAAGGTGGCTGGTGTGCCAGTGTTTTATTTATGCCCCAGCAGGGATTAGGGTGGGGCCAGGTGAGGTACCAAAATTACATCCCAAGGCACAAACAACCTGGCACATGGAGGAAGCCATAGGGGGAAAAAACAAAAACAAAAACAAAAAACCCTTAATGCAGATGCTAGCATGCTTATAACTCCAGTGACCTTGTTCTATTAATAGCTCTGGGAAAAAGTTGGATTAGCAAAATGCAATTTTAAAGGCAATGAAACAGGAAGAAGTCTTGTCAGAGTACTAGCTATGTCACTGACTTGCCGTGTGATCTTAGGCAAGTACTTCCCTCTTCCCCTGTTTTCTGCTGGTCAGGCCTCTTTTTTCATATTTTAAGATAAGAAAAAACTGGATGACTTTGAAGGTCCCTTCGGACTCTACTACTCTGTGTTCTTAGGTTCCCTTCAGCTCTGTATATTTTTACTTTAAGATTACATGATATATGCAACTATGATGGCAATCTCCACTGATAAAAGTGGAGCACCATCTTTTTTTTGTCTAGTTGTGTCAATAAAATTGACCATGCCATCAGTTACTAGACTTTCTACATAGCCACCATCCTTATTTTCAAAAGATGTAGAAGACTTTAGCTAGAGTACAGTGGTCAAGAAGAAAACTTTCCCGAAAAACCCTACTATTCTCCATTGTTTTCTTTGTACTTCTGAAGCTGTGAGCTCTCTGTTCTTTATTAGATTTTATTGCCACTTATCTGCAAGTTGTGCTCTTGTGGGATTGTTTTTCCCCCAGTTGTGATTCATCCTTTCAATTAATCTGTAAGTTCCATGAGCAGAGGGACCAGGTCATAGAATATTCTAGAATCTCCCTCTCACCCTAAATTGTACCCCTCTTACTGCAAATGCTAAATTAATGCTTGCCTGGGCAACTGATTGACTGAGAAATTGATCAGCTGCCTGACTACTGACTATTTTATTCTTCTTATGGAAGTGCTCAAAATCAGAAATTATCCTGAAAGTTACAAGAATACAGACAGGTAAGCCTGTTGAAACTACATAAAGGATCATTTCTTCTTGGGGACAAAAAAGCAAGTCTTTAACTTAAATCTCATTCCTTCAGTGCAATGAAGAAATAAAGGGTCAGTGGAAACAAGATGAAGAACTAGACATTTTCTCTCATCCTCATGACCTCTCAAACCTGTCCAAAATACAATGTATGTACTAGATATAAAGCAATCTATATCTCTGTGTCCCAGAACAACCCAAATTAAAAAATAACATTAAAAAAAACATGAACTTATGCTCACTGATAAAGATCTCATTCAGCACTCCTACATACACATACACATACTTCCCATGCTACTAGTATGAAGGTCACACTGGCAGACCCAGGGACCCAACACAAGCTTAAAATAAAAACCTACCCCCCCAGGCCAGTTCTTTCTTCCTCTTTCCAATGCCATGTAGATTCCAGCTTCAGGTTGTAGAAATTTGTTCAGGTGATGACATACAAATAGTACGGACATAGTCCTTGAGGAGGAAAAGCTTACCTGGGCACTGCAACCCCACAATGCCAATTGTTCAAAGATTGGAACTGCTGTGAAGGGGGCAGACAATTGTGGGACACAAGCACAGCAATTCTACTGGTGTAAAGACAAAGAACTAAGGACCCAAGAGAGCAAGGGAGACATACATAGAGGACAACATGCTGAGTGTGTGATGTGTGTTGGGGGTTGAGGAGGAATTGGGGCACACTGCTCAACACCCCACTAAATCTGAGGAAAAGAGTACAATATGCATAGGGACAGTTGTAACCAACCAAAAATTTCCCTGCATGGGAAGTAGTTGAGATACTTTGAGATCTAGCTCCCTAGGAAACCAACATCACAGGAGACAAAGTCAGAGAGTGAATGGGGTAAAATTTGGGGGGCGGGGGAGAGAGTGAAGGAGAAAAAATTGAAGTTACCAAACATCTCAGAAAACAGAAAGCTCAATGATTTTGAATATAAGTAGAAAAATCAAAAGGCAAAACAGGAACAACAGGATGAAAAATATCCTTAAGATATAGTCAATTAGTTCAGTAATCTATGAATAAATACTGTAAAACAAAGGAACACAATCCAACACTTGATAAGACAGAAGGTCCGGTAGAATTCAAGAAGAATGTAGAACTACAACATACTATTCCTGAGTGGTTCAAAAAAGAAATGAAAATTATTAAAACAGAATATGTGGCCTACAAAGCAAAAATAATGGACAGAATAGAAAAAAAATATTAAATATCTAATAAAGAGTCTCCTGAAGAAGAAAAAGAACTGGAGATTAGAAATGGAAATACTCAAAAGTGAAGGAAAATCAAGAAAATCAAATAAAACAACAAGAAAGAAAATCAAGGCAAAAAATTAGGTAAAAACACTAATATTAAAAGACAATATATCTACTATCCAAAAAACAGAAAGATATTGTTCTCAAAAGATATGATGCTTAGAGAAAATCTAAGAACTAAAATCTCCTAGAAGAACATAATAGGAAGTTTAAAGCTATAATGTAAGAAATCATAGAAAAGAACTTCCAAGAACTTATGAATATATAAAGAGATATATCATTTGATGATATATCATTTGACAGACTTAACACATCGTCACCAGAAAAGAAGTAAACAAAAAAAAGAAGCTACACATTCCAAGATACATAGTAGTTAAATTTAATAGTTGAAATTCAGAAATACAAGCTTTGCAAGTGATCAGGAGAAAGATCTTCAAATACAAAAGAAAGGAAATTAGATTGATTCTACAGTCATCAGACAATGTAGGAGGGAATGGAATGATTTGTCCTAAATATCACTGGAGTTCAGGATGCAGGACAGGGTGAAATGAACTGCAATTTTGAGCAGAACCATACTTGAATATTCAATAATGAAGAGGTATTTATAACATTTCTAGAAAGAAAACCAGAATTATAGAAACTATTTGTTTCTTGAACACTCCAGACAACAGAAATGTAAGAAGATTTTTAAAAATGCAACATCCAAGGGCAGTAACAGCACACAGAGAGACCAATAACAAACTTCTTTTTAAATATACACAGGGTTGAAAGGAGGCATGTAGTGGAGGTAACAGTGAAGATGTAGACATGGGACATTATGAACATAATCCGGCAATACCCTGCCTACGGGCAGGGTATTGCCGGATTATGTTCATAATCCGGCAATACCCTGCCTACGGGCAAATTAAAGATTTTGTTGTTGTTACTATTGTTATATGCTTACTTTTTGTGGGATTATATTACAACATGGAAAGTACATGAAAGTGGGGAAGGGGTAGGGGAATAGAGAGGAATATGTGATGTACTGGGGTTAAATCAAGAGCTAGCAATGAGGGGAAAGTGATCCCTGAGATCCCAGAAAGAGAAAAATCTACAGAAGAGTAGATGAAGAGTGAAGAAAGAATGGATAGTTGGGCAGGGGAAAAAAGAAGTCTTGCTTTGGTTGGGGGAGAGGGTTTGACTGATGGATGGACGAATAGATGAACAGAGAAAGTCTGTGAAGTGAGATAGGGACCTTCCTGTGGCTGTGGCACCAAGATTTGGTGCTTGAAAAAAAATGTTGAATTTAGCATATTGGGAGAAATACTATATATCAACTGGATTTAAAAAGTATGAATTGTAATCATGCAATCTTAGAAAGCAAAAACAAATGATCCAAAAATATAATAGGGAAAAACAAAGAAACTGAGCTATGCTGAAAGGAACCACATATAACATATATTTTCACCCTTTCTCCTTGTGTACATTTAAAAAGAAGTTTTTTACTGTTCTCTCTGCTGTCACTCTTGCTGTTGTTATCCTTGGCTGTTGCAGTTTTAGAAATCTTATATTTCTGTTGTTTAGTGTGTTGAAAAATGTTTTTAATTATTGTATTCTTTCTATAAATATTTTAATATATTTCTAGAAAGTATTTTAAATATCTTTACTGAACATTCATCTTTTTTAAGGAAGGTTAAACTCAGATTTTCAGGTCAGTTCAGGTCACCCTGTTCTGCATCCTGAGCTTCATTGCTATTTAGAACACATCATTCTGTGTGTGTGTGTGTGTGTGTGTGTGTGTGTGTGTGTGTGTGTGAAATGTCTCAGCATCCAAATTCATGAAGGAAATCTTATTTGACCTACATAAAGTTATAGACTATAATGCAGTCATTATAGTAAACTCCAACTTCTTTCTCTCAGGTTTAGATAAGTCTAACAGTAAAGTAAAGAAAAGGGAAATGAAACGGAATGAAATTCTGAAGAAGTCAGAGTTAAAAGACTCACAGTGTCTTTTAAATGGGACAGCAAAAGAACGTATCTATTTCTCAACAACACATGAAAATCTTACTAAAAACTGACCATGTACTAGGCATGGTAATATTGCAAACAAGTCAAGACATCCTTTATAGACCATAACACAACAAAAATAGCAGTTGGTTCAGGGACCACAAATAAAATGATACTGACTCAAATGATGACTTAAAAATGAAATCATAAATATTTCAAAGTATGAATCAAAGCAAAAAAAATTGCTATATAAAAATTACCATCATGAGCATATGCCAAAATGTAAGAGGTACATTGGAAAAAAACCTGATGTGGAAAATAGATTCAGAAGAGATAATTTTAAACGAATTGGACTACCCAAAAGCCAGGATAAAAACAAAGAAAAACAGAGTCTAAACATCATCTTTCAAGAAATTATAGATCGACCGCCCTGCCCCCTCACCTGTTCTCACCGTCCCAGCCAAAGCTACCCTCACGCCCCTGCTCTCAGGTAGGCCCAGAGTAGAGCCAGGGTCCCCCAGCATCAGCTTCCTCTGCAGCTGCATCCTATCAGTCTGTAGCCCCAGTTGCCCAGTGCTCCATCCGTTGTGGCTCCTGAAGTGCCCTTGGCTCGCCTCAGGTTTCTGCTGACCACCTTGCTCTCCGGTACCCCAAGCACTGTGGGTACCGAGAACAGCTCAGGGCACTGGTGGGAGTTACTGATGTAATGTCAAAACTAATCTGTCTTGTGTTAGAATAGAAGTTCCATGAAGGCAGGGACAGCCTTCTTCTCAGAGAATCTGGCGCAGACGCTCCACCTGTATTATCTCCTTTGCCCTTGCTCCACCAACCCCATCATTACTTTTCCCCCATGCCTTCCTTGAACTCATGGTCTCTTCTCAGGTGTGGCTACCAAGAAACTGCACCAGAAGCCTGTGCTTAGCTACCTTCGGAGAACAGGAGCCCAGGCCCCAGAGTGAGAGGGAATCTTGTTGAAGAAAGAGAACCACAATTCCAGCTACCAACGCCATGGTTCATCCTTGGTGGGAATCTCCTCTACTACCTGGAGCACCGAGGGGATCAAACTCTACTGGGTCTTATCTTGTTAGATAACTGCTGGGTGGAGCCCTAAGACAGTACCACTTAGCACTATATCTTTGCCATCCTGGCTTCTGCAGAAGGTGCCCACTGCTACAAACTGGCAGCAGAGAAAAAGGATGATTTCGGATGGCTGGCTTGGAGCCCTGGGCTGAGCTGGATGGAGCCAGCTGTGGGAGCTCCTGCAGCCCTTATAGGAGCAATATCAAAGAGTGTGCTGAGAAACTGGAGTAGAATCCCAGGCCCCACCACAGGAAGACAGGTTTCCGGGTCTCCCCTGCTCTCCAGCCCCTCTGGCTTCCAGGAGCTGCACCAGAACTTTGGAGAAAAGATCCAGGAACTTGCCAGGTCCAGGGCTACCAGGAGGCAAGTGTATCTCATGGAGTTTGGGTGAGAGAGGGACCAGAATCCTGGGCTTGGGTCAGAAGCACTCTAAGGGACATCTGGGATTGCCATTATCTCGCAACAACTAAAATAAAATAGATTCACACAACCTGGAAGCACACTTCAAAAAAAGTCCCAAAGCTAAAAAAAAAAGGAAGAAGAAATTATCAAGGAAACCTGCTCACCTCCTGAAAGAGATCCCCAAAATAAAACCCCCAGGAATATTATAGCTAAATTTCTTGGTCAAGGAAAAAATTTGCAAGCAACAGAAAAGAAACAATTCAAATATTGTGGATCACCAGTCAGGATAACATGAGATTTATCATCTTCGACATTAAGGGATCAGAGGACTTGGAATATGATATTCCAGAGGGCAAAGAACCTAAGATTACTACCAAGACTCACCTACCCAGAAAAACTGAGTATAATCCTTCAAGAGAAAAAAGGGAAATTCAACAAGATAGGGGTGTTTCAAGAATTCTTGATGAAAAGACCAGACCTGAAAATGTGACTTTCAAATACAAGATTCAAGAGAAGCATAAAACAATAAACAGGAAAGAGAAATAAATGAGTTAATAAACTATTTATGTTCCTACATGGGAAGATAATACCTGTGATGCATAGAAACTTTCTCATTATCAGAGTAGTTAGAAGAGTATACATAGAGATAGGACACAGGTATGAGTTGAATATGGAGGGATGATATAAAAAATAAAATTAAGAGGTAAGAGAGGAATATACAAGAAGAAAGAGAAAGGGAGAGGTAGAATAGGGTAAATTATCTCATATAAAAGAGGCTAGAAAAAGCTTTTACAGTAGAGGGAAAGAGAAAACAAGGTAAAGGGGAGTGAGTGAAATTTACTTTCATCAGAATTGGCCCAAAGAGGGAATAATATACACACTCAATTGGGTATAGGAATCTACCTTACCTTTCATAGGAAGGGAAGGCAATAAAACAAATGGGGCTAGTGATGGAAGGGATGGCAGATTGAGGGACAGGGTAATCAGAATCAAAACACTTTTGAGGAGGGACAGGGTTAAAGGAGAGAGAGAATTAAATAAGTGGGATAGGGAATAGAATGGAGGGAAATACAGTTATCAATATTAACTGTGAAAAAATTGAAGTAAATTTCTCTGATAAAAGTCTTATTTCTCAAGTATACAGAGAATTGAGTAAATAAGAGGCATTCTCTTATTGATAAATGATCAAAAGATATGATTAGTTTTCAGATGAAGTAATCAAAATCATGTACAGCCATATTAAAAAAAAGTCTAACTCATTATTCATTAGAGAAATACAAATTAAAACAATTTTGTGGTACTACTTCATACCGATTAGACTGGCAAATAGGAGAAAAGATAATTAACTAATTTTGGAGGGAATGTGGGGAAAATGACACATTAATTCACTATTGATAGAGTTGTAAACTGATTCAACCATTCTGTAGAGCAATTTGGAACTTTACCCAAAGGGCTATGAAGCCATGCATGCCCTTTTACCTAGCAGTACCACTACTAGGTCTGTATCACAAAAGAGATTTTTAAAAAGGTGAAAAGGATTGATGTGTGCAGAGATATTTATATCAACTCTTTTCTACAGGCAGGGAATTAAAAGTTGAGGGGATGCCCATCAGTTGTAGTGTGTGGTTATGATGGAATACTATTCTCCTATAGTATGAGCAAGATATTCTCAGAAAAAAAGACAAGAAAGACTTGCATGAAGTGATGCAAAATGAAATGGACTGTGTACAATGTAACAGTAGCATTGTGGGATGATGAACTGTGAATGACTTGGTAATTCTCAGCAATACAATGATCCAGGACAACTCTGAGGGACTTGTGATGAAGAATGCTGTCTATTCCCAGAGAATGGTATTCAGATACAGATACAGATTGAGGCATACTTTTTTTTTTAACTTTCTTCATTTTTCTTGAGTTTTTTTGTCTGTTTTCTTTCTTTTTTAAAAAATAAAATATATTTTATTACAAGCTGGATTCTTGGCTCAGAGACCACGGTGGTGAGGAACCAGAACACAAAGCATCATGACTGCTCTTAGGGTCACCTCTGGACATGCAATCATGACCTGGCTGTACTGCTCAACACAATCTGGGCTGCTCTAATCTGCTGGGAGTGGAGAGGATTGGGGCAGGGAGGGATGGAGCAAGTAATGAATCCTCCCAATGGGTTAACAGGAGTTAGGAAATGAGTCCAAATGTCTGAGGTGTGAGGGCAGATGTGTGGGTATGTGGGGATATGACCCCACTGGTCCCCAGAATGCTTTCCCAAATTACAATTAGTTCATAAACCCACTGCATCTTCCAAGCTGGAGGGTCAGGCTGGCAGTCCAGAGTGATTTATCACTCAGGGGATGTTTTCCAGAACCTAGCAGCTGATGCACTGGTGTGAGCCTTTGCTGACAGATACAAGGTAGGTCTTCCCCTCCAAGGAGGAGCCCGAGTGGACAGATTCCCCAGAGAAACTATAGTGGAGATCAAAGGACAGCAGGATTCTTGTCCTCCAATCCAAAGAGCCTTGTGGTACTGACTGGCATCTAAGTGGCTACCTTGACATGATCAGGCTTGTGGCACGGGACATATAGGAATCCAAATATCTAGGGCTCAAATGGAGTCTAGGAGTCTCTAGGAGTCTCCTTTCTCTATGGGGTCTGTACACCCTCTCCCTGGTCCAAAGGCCATTCTAGGGCTAGTTGCCCATGACCAACCTGGTCTAGTGATTCCCAGCCTTAGCCAAAGGTGGTAATGGAGCCTTGGGGATACAGTGTCTCTCTCTGGGTAGTGTGGTGGTGTTCTGAGGATGCCCTTGGGATCTTGATGGTGAGAGAAGATGTAGGAGTCCAAAATGGGCAGTCACCTAACTATGCCCTGGCCCAAGATGCCCAAAGTTCCAGTTGATGCACACACGGACTCCTTTGTGGTTTGGAGCAGGGAGGAGTCAGATGAAAGGGAATGTCTCTCTTGGAATGTGAAGGGATGGAGGGAGGCAGTTCATGAGTCGATGAACTGCTGGGTCCTGATTTCCTCAGCCAGGACTTTCCTCAGCATCAATTAAGCCTGGTCCAAGTTGTTTTGAAAATGATCAGGTAGAACAAATCAGGCTCCTTGCTGCTTTCCATATCGGTGGCGGCAGCTGCCAGCCTCTTCCATAAGCTCTTCTGTGTCAGTCCCAGTCTTCCTGTCTCATAGTCGCTTTTCCAAGATGTCCAGGGACGGCGCCTGGATGGAGATATAGCTGGGATGCATCGCATCTCGGTCTTCTTGATGTTCCTGAACCTCTGCAGGTCTATATCCAGCACACAGATCTGGTTCATGGCCTGCACAGCCTGCACAGCAGCTTTGCTTGTCCCGAACGTTCCCTGAGAATTCTCCAGCGTCGTTTCTCTTTGCATCTCTTCACTCTTCAAAGAGTAATAATCTTTGCTATTTTCTTCTCCGGATCTTGGGCTCCTTGTGGTATGGGAGACGCTGAAGCCAAAATGTTGCCATATTCCTGAAGAAGTTTTTTCAACAAGGTGCTTTCCCCAGCACCTGACCGTCCACTGAGAACTGGCCTTGGTCCCATCATCCCTGCCGATAGTGGAGACTGAGGCCGCAGCTATTCCCGCTGCATCACCCTGCTTCGGCAGACTCGCAAGCTCTTGGAGGCAGCCCCCAAGGCTGTCTATTTTCTTTCACAACATGAATATGTTTTATATAACTACACATGTATAACTTATATTGAATTGTTACCTTCTCAATGAAATGGGGTGGAGAAGGAAGAAGGGAGGGAATTTGGAACTCAAAGTTTTAAAAATGAATGTTAAAAACTGTTTTTACATGTAACTAAAGAAAACTAAAAGTCTAAATAAAAGCTAATTTTTTTAATTAAAAAAATAAAAGAACTTATCCCAAGTGAACTTGATAGATCCATAAGAGCATTTTATCAAACTTGTAAATAACAGTTAGTATCCATACTTCACAAAGTATTCTCAAAAATTGGAAAAGAAAACATCTTACCAGAATTCTTTTATGAGATAAATATATTTTTAATACCTAAATCAGGGAAAGATACACACACAAATTAGGCCAAAATCATTAAAATTACCAACCCAAAAATTAGAACATAATCCTATCAAACAGACTACAGTGATTTTTCCAAGAAATTATGACCACAATGCAAGGATGGTTCAACATCAGGAAAAAAAACATAATTAATCATATTAAAAACCAAAGCAACCAAAATTACCTGATCATCTCAATAGATGCAGAAATATACTAGAATCTTTTATAATAAACATAGGAGTGAATCCCAACTACTATTTGATGTAATTTTGGAAATAGTAGCAACACTAGCAAGAATGATGAGATATAAATTAAAGGAAAAAAGATAAAGGAGAGATAAAAATATCCCTACTTGATAATCTAATGGTATATATGGAAAAATTCTAGTGAATCAGAAAAGATACTAACTATGACACTAGCTTCAGCAAAAGGCAATAGTCAATGTTGGAGATGTGGAATGATAAGCACACTAATATACTCTTGGTTCAACTATAAAATGGTACAATTCTTTTGGAAAGCATTTTGGAATTATGCAAAAAAAAGTCACTAAAGTGTTCATAACTTTTCAACTAGAGATTTCATAACTGGTCTTATACCTCAAGTCATTGATAAGAGAGGAAAAAGAAGTCCCCTGTACTCCAAAATATTCATGGCAGCACTTTTTGTAATAGCTAAGAACTGGAAACATAGAAAATGCCCATCAATTGGGGAATGGATAAACAAATTGTGGTACATGAATTTAATGGAATATTACTGTGCTATAACAAATGATGAATGAGATAAATACAGATGAACATGTAAAAACCTATATTAACTTATGCAGAATGAAATAAGCACAGGCAAGAAAGCAGTAAACACAGTAAGTACAACAATGGAAATGGAAATAATAACTACACACGATAACAAATGAAATCAAAGGTAAATTTAAAGATCAAGCAGGATTTAAATGAATTAAAAAGAGAGAACACCTCAACTCACATCTTCATGAAGAGTGGAGGGCCACAAGTGTTACACATTGCACATGTTTTCAGATTTTTTTCAATGTATTGAACTGTTTCCCTGATTTTTTTCCTCTATAAATAATATTACATATTTCTTATGTGGGTGACTCTTAAAGTGGGAAGGGAGAGGATATTTAGGATAACTATGATGATATAAGAAATAGAAGGTATCAATAAAAATCTTATTTAAAAAAAGTCGATGGGGAGTCAGAAGACCTATGTTGAAACCTCAGGTCTGCCCCCTAAATTGTAATATGAATTTAGTCACTTCCTCACTTTAAGCCTCAGTTTCCCCATGTGTAATTGGGGGGTAGGTGTTATCTATCTCATATTATGCCTCTAAAGATCTAATGAAAAAAATGAATGGGAAAACACATAATCAACTATACAACATTATACAAATAGGAACTACTAAGTCTATGATCATGATTACCCCGTTGCTGACACACACTCAAGCACTGTCAGATGCCCTGAGCCAATCACAGCTGCCGTTCCATCTGTCAGAAAATGTCATACTTGATATTCCCCCAAAAAATAATAATGGAGGAATGATGGTGTGGGTTCTTTTTTCACGTTGGCGAATATTTTCCCTGTCAACTCTGATGTGCTTGTAATGTGGGCAGACAGATTATTTATGACCAGAGAAATTAAATATTATTTCATTTCTTCCAATACAATCTGTTGTCTCACAGCTTCTAAATTCTTTCCATTAAGGTTACTGTCTTCTCTCTTCTAGTCAACCACTTGCCCTGGTTTGCATCAGCGCTGGCAAAACACTCTGAGCATAGTAGTGTATCTGTTGGAGGACAGGAGAGGGAGCTGAGATGGAGACAAGATAAACAGACATTAACAAGGGATACCTTTCCTATCTCTTCTAAATGAAGACATATTGTCCCTGAAAGTCCAACCCTATTTTGATGAGTTGAGATACAGTTAAAATAATGGCTGAACACTGGTTAATTTCTAGTGTCAATCTTTGTGCTTGGCCTTCAACACTTACAGAATATTAGCACTGAAAGAGACCTTAAATGTCTGTGGTACACTTCATCCAATTCCAAACCCATATTACACAGAAGGGCACTCAGGATCACAATGCTTACGTGGTTTGCCTAAAACTACACATCTATTTTATGGCAGTACTTGGAGTAGAAACCCTGAACTCTTCAACCCCAATCTTGGCTTGTCCTGCTTTCATGCCAGCATATGACACCTCTTGTTCTTATGAAGTAAAGCAGATAATTTGGCCTTTAATTAATAGTTAGAAAATTGAATTGAGTTACAATCCACAGCATTTAGAGCTCGAAGGGGATGTAGCCAGAAAAAGACCACAAAATTTGGAGTCAAAACCTGAATTCACATCCTGACCCTGCACTTAGTGGTCATGTAACCTTGAGACATTTACTTTGGTGAAAAATCAGCTAGTGTTTTTTGAACAACTTCTGTGTACCAGGCACATGCCAAGCACTGGGATCTTCAAGTTTATCATGTGTTAAATGGTCTCAGTTTATTAACTTGAAAGCATTGTAGAAATAGCTCCTATTATTGTCAGTTTACAGAAGCACTATGCTAAAAACAGTGCTCGAGGGAGATTATTCTGGCAACCTATGTAGAAGAATCACTTTGAGGAGAAGAAATTGAAGGTAAGAGGCCCAGTCAGGAAGCTTTCTCAATGACCAGAAGGTGAGGTGATAAGGAACTAATACAGTCACAATGGTGATGAAGAGAAAATGATGAAACCAAGAGACTGTGTGGAAGGAAAC
>JAQQSK010009315.1:0-13134 GCA_028658325.1 Potorous gilbertii | reverse complement strand
GTTAATAATTTCTAAAGAAAGAAATATTAAGTATTTTTGTTAAAAGATCCTCAAAATCCCTCATAATCAGAGAAATATAATGAAAACAATGTTACCACCTCATATAACCTAGAATGAAAAAATATATCAAAATGTGATATAAAGTCTATTGTTAATATAACGGCAGGGACACTGAGAAGCTACTATATTGTTGGTGACACTATAATTTGGCTTAAAAAAATTTGGAAAGTATGTATAATGAATGAGTCACAAAGCAGACCATACTTTTTGCTCCAGTGATTTCATTGTTGATCTTATTCCCCCAAAATCATAAAAATGAAAAGGACCTATCTAAACAAAAATAATCATATCTATTGTATCTGTAATAGTTCTTTTAAAAAGAAACAAAAAAGTGTCCAACAATTTCATAGAGTGAATAAACTAAATTATAGTATTGTAATTCATATAGTATGGTTTCATAAAAATGACAATTATGAAACATACAAAGAAATTTATAAAAAAAATGTATGAAAAAAAGGATCAAATCAACAGAATCCAAACATATAAGAAAACACACAGATACTCTCACTCACAAACACACACACATATGCATAAAAAAAAGAAAAAGAGTGATAGAAAATGGTCAAATATATCAGAAATTCAGATGTCTTAAAAAGGACACAAAACCAAGCTATCTCATTTGCTTGTGTTTCTTTTATTCTGATTTGCTAATGACTAGGGCGTTGGATAATATTTTCTCCATTGTTTTATATGTTTATCATATATATATATATATATATGTATACACACACATTTAAAGTTTATAACATTTTTTTCAAATATGGCACTCACAACTAAAAGCAACATTCCAGAATTTATCTGATTAGGCAACAGTAAAGACCTAAATGATGTTACACAACATACATATGGGTGGTAAATAACAGATGATAGTACTTGCTCAGAATTGAATAAAATCAGAGAAAGAATGCAAAAAGTCAAAAGTATTTTAGAGTGATGGTGACTGAATCACTTAAGTAGCTAATTATGGGATAAAAGAAGCAAGTGGAATCAAGTAAACCAACAATAAAGGGCAGGTTAGAGGGACTAGCAGTCACAGTGAGACAATGGATGGATAGAGAGATGGATGAATATAGAGGGAGAGAAAAGTCTTAGAAGTTCAAGGATGTGAGATTATGATAAGAGAGGCTGAGATTTGGAAGGTGGGAAGTTCCTGGTTGTGGTGAATGTCTAATATGTGTCTTGTTGGTATCTAATTTATAACAGTTGAGAAGACAGAACTTATGAGACATGTACGTTAGACAACATAAAGATATAAATACTGAAGTCTCTGAGAATAATGGTTGGGGAAAGAGTTGAGACATAGACTGAGACGGTGAAAAGCAGGAAAAGAGGGAGACTGACCTGAAGTCACTCAATTCATATCAAAGTCACCAGCCTCACTTTCTCCTTCAAAGTCATCTGTGTCCAGTAGTCAGATATCCATCAGGAGAATTGGAGATAATCCAAGATGTAGTGGGAGATCTTGACCCTTTTAAACTAAGATCTTTTCAGGTTCTCACTTTGAGAGAGACAATGTCCATTTGTTGAATAGGCCTCTTTAAAAAGTAGGTCAAGTGATGGCCCTTTTAATAAAAAAATATCAAACTGGGAAGGGGAGACCTCTCTTGCCCTTAAAGAAAGACTAAGTTTCTATGCTACCGGGAAATAGAAGAAAAGTTCAATTATGAAGGAGTGTTTGTTTAGGCTGGAAGAGGGGGGCCAGCAGTAGATATGGAGGGCAGGAGATAGAAAGGTAGCACATAGTGACTAAAATAATCCTGAGAAGGAACATAGTTCTTCATTGGAGTGCGATTCAGGAGGAGGTAGCAAGAACAGGTAACCCATTTAAGATGGCATTGCTATACGATAGTTTTGAGGAAGGGCTTAAAGCTGACACAATTATATTTCTTTACAAACACTCTCAAATTTTTCACTAATTTGCAATGACTTCTCCCAAAGTATTCTTAGGCAATGTAGTTTTTCTGTCTAGAGAGAAAAAAATACAAAATTATACATTACAGAGGGTAAATAAAGAATTCTTTCTGGAAAATTTATGGATTACCATTGTCAATAATAGTAAATGTTTTGGAGAATCAAGTATGTGTGGAGTGCTTGCTGCTAGTACTAGGTGATATCAAGGTACAGAAAGTTTCAAGTAACTGCATTTCACTGGGGTAAATGGATCTTGAAACATAAATTAACTTACAATGGATATAGCTGTACTTTATCTAGAAATGGTTTCATGCCAAAAAAACTGCATTTGCTATTTCACTATAATGGCCTTAACTTTGCACCTGAGTGAGAGAGTAACCAATTTCTTCTTGATTAAATACAAGCTTATTTTCTGCAAAAAAGTAACAAAAGACATCCAGACCTGTAGACAAGCCCAAGTCACAGGATTCATGATTATTTACCTCTGCAATTTTCTCCTGGGTAAGACAAAACTATGCTTTTTAAAAACTGCTGATATTGCATTCTCACTTCTCAGAACCTCATAAATATTGCAGATATAATCAAGATGAGTTCAAATGTCCACATGAAAAAAGTAACGTGATTTCAAATGCCCTGTTGCAAAACTATAAGCAAAGTCAGTGCTTTTCAGTCTTCAGCCAAGTATTCAATACATGACTTTGGTGCTTAAAATAAATTTGTATAGCTTACTAAAATTGGATCTTTCCTGTAACCTGATATTTCAAAAGCCTAGATAAACTGCTGCTAGAATATGGATAACATTGTTTATAAAATTATTGGAAACCCAAAAGACATAGAAATCGTTTATGCAAATGTGATACTATAGTTCCAATGTGCAAACTCTGTGTTTAAATAAATTTAGCTAGGACTGTGAAACTTACTGTGCAGATGTGTTCAGTAGGTCTAAATATGGCAAATCAGACCCTTCACTGCAAGGGATTTGGCATGTGGAGAGATAGCCAATTTTCTTGGCAAAGATTCTGAAGTGATTTGTCATTTCCTTCACCAGTTCATTTTACAGACTAGGAACTGAGGCAAGCAGGGCTAAGTGGCTGAGCCAGGGTCACATAGCTAGCAAGTGTCTGAGGCCAAATTTGAACTCAGGTCTTCTTTACTTCAAGCCCAGAGTTCTACCCACTGCTCCACCTAGCCCATAGGAAATGCTTAATATATTCCTCTTGGATTAAACTGAATTGAATTAATAAAAGGAAAGGGAAAGTTTCTGAATATTTTGCTGGGAAGTCCTGAATCCAAAATTAAAATAATGGTACCACTGGTTAAGATCTTAGCATTCATTCATTCATTCAGCAGATATTTATTTGCTCTTATCTTTACAGTTCTAGGTTATAGAAAAGAAATGAAGAATAAATAAAGCTACCCCCACCTCCCAAGATACTTACCCCTTAGCATTCCAATCAGTGTCAAAAAATCTTGTAGTATTTTGACTTTAACAGACCTGATTTTCAAAATGTTCCCATTTAATTGAAATGAAATTACTTCTGGATGGCAATCAAAGAAGAAGAGTCATGAGATCATAGAACAAATCAGCATGAAGACACACCAAAAATTGAGCTATCTTGTACAGGAAAAAAATTTTCAAATTATCATCTAGACCATCTTCAAGGTACCTATAAAAACATAGGCGCATCTCACTATATAAAACATAATTAGCAAATGATCACATTGGGAATATATTTCCTATTCTATTTTATTATCTCTTAGGGGAGAGCAAGAGTAGTCTTTCGGCTTTATTTTTTCCTGTCCTGTAGGGATTAAGGGATTTTTAAATTTAATAACCAGAGTCACATAGAGAGGAGAAAATAACAAATTACTGCTTTCCCATTTGTTTGGGTCTTTTTTATGTGAAATAGTGTAGTGTTTATTATAAAAATTTAATTTTAATATAATTTAAATGGTTTTTATTAATCTTTGACCAAGTCAATATTTGACAGCTGAAAATAGCCATCTGAGATTTATCTGTTTGCTTTTTTAACTTTTTTATGCCTCACAAAACTAGCAGGGTTAGTCTTTTTCATTGTGTTCCACAATAGAACAGACGGGCATGAACGCCCACCCACCCTTCTACCCTCATAGGTCCTTGGCAGCATTGAATAGCTTAGAGTCCGTGTTATGTGTACAGTTTCCCTTTGTCCTCTAAGAACTCTATCCTAATCAAAGTGCAACATTCTGCCTACATGACACCATTATACGTCTGACACAAAGAGGAGGCTAGGACATGGCCTTGCTGGTTCTATACTTCATTCACTATTACCTTTTTCTAAGCATTCTGGTTTTGTTAGAGGATTTCAAAAATGAAAATATAGGAATTGAGTAATAAAAAACACTAACTTACTCTGTCCATTTTGGAAGAGGCAAGGGAAAAAATTATAACAGTATAAGATGTGAACAGAATACAGAATATGACATGAGCTCGAAGGTGAGAAACAATAGACTCCTGACTTTTAATATGAAATTTCAATAGGATTTAAACCAAGGAGTTCTGATCAAGGAATCTGAAGAGGAAACAGACAGTGAAGAGGAAAGATGTGGTCTTATTGGCAAGAAATAAAAATTAATTGAATAGTTATATTCTGAGTATATTAGAAGTCTGAGGGGTACTGAAGCAAGAAAGCATATCTTTTTGAAGGTTTGAAGGGTGAATTTTATGTTTTCCTGGAAGCCGGTCCTTGATGCAACTATCAGAAACAAAATAAATGGCTAAAGAAGCCAGGGTTTATCTTCTTCCAATCCAGCATCATGCACTGAGAATTAGAAGAGATTTTATTTTAAGAGGTATTTAATAAAGCTTTCCTCTCTAATCCTCTTATTAGACAACCTCAGAATATAAATTGCAGAGGTGCCAATCTGCATTGAGTGAAGTTCCCACTTCTGTAAATTCCATGCCAGTGAAACCACTGATCCAGTCCCTATACTATTAATCTATCCTCTTATTAATATACCTTGATGAATTTGTATTTTAATATTATTTTAAGCATTAATGAATAAGAAAGAAATGCGAAAAGTGGCAGGTATTTCTGTGTTAAAATGTATCTTCTTATGAATCAAGCAATCTACAATGCGTTAATAGTAACAATAGCTAAAATGCATATTCTGCTTTAAGGTTGGCAAAGTGCTTTACAAATATTGCCTGCCTTTATTCTTGTAACCACCCAGGGAGGGAGGTTATAGCATTATCATCATTTTACAGTTGAGGAAACTGAGACAGAGATTGGTCTCATCTTGTATCGAGCAGCTTCTAAATGTCTGAGACCAAATCTGAACTCAGCTATTCCTGACTGGCACTCTACTGTGCCATCTAGCTGCCTCTATATTAATTAAATATGCTACTTTGCTACTATATTAAACCCCTGCTTCTATGCTAGCACTGGAAATAGTGAGACAGAAAAAGTATGTGCATGCATGTATGTATGTGTTCAAGCGTGTGTGTGTGTGTGTGTGTGTGTAATAGAATCAAAACAAATACAGATAATTTGGAAAGGCAGAGTCACTCACTAGTGGGGACATCAGGAAAGGCCTCGTACGGGCATTGGCACCTGAATGATTTTGAAGGAAATTAGGTATTCTGAAAAACAGGGATGAAGGATGAAATCGTTTTTTTAACAGAATATAATGTAAATGTGTATGTCCAGCCAATTAGTTTCAAAGCAGACATAAATATCCTTTACTGAAATCATTACCTTTCAATTGAATGTATTGGAATTATATTGGATTGTATTTGCATTATGAAAATACAGTTCTGATTTAAATGCAATTTATACATGGTATGTAAGAATCGTTTTTTTTCTTTTTTGTCTTTGTATCTCCAGTGCCTAGCACTGTGCCTTACATATAGTAGGGACTGAATATATGCTTGTTAAATTAAATATCCAATCTTTTGGGCTGTGCAACAACAGTAGAAAACATTTATTAAGCACCTAGTATATGGATAACACTGTGTTGGGCACTAGGGAAGATGCAAAGTTTAGAAATCAATCCCTAACCTCATGTAGCTTATAGTCTAGGAAGGTACAAGTGTAAATAACTATGGAGTAGATAAAATAGTATGTCATGCATGCATTTAAGAGTTACAAAACAAACTACTATGTAAGCGTGAGGAAAAAGCTCATTGCTTTCCAAAGAAATTGGGAAAGATATTTTGGCATTAAGTTTGACATTGAAAAATGGGTTGTAATTCAGTAGGAAAAGAGAAAGAAGAAGCTATTTGAATTCCTAGAAAAGTGTGGACATAGACATATAAATAGGAATATACTGAATGGGAAAGTTTGCTTAAAGCATAAAGTGTAAGATGGGTGGTTACATGAGCTAAGACTAGAGAGTTATATATCATCATAACATCTCCATGAGAAATACATAAAAGATCTGTTATTTCATCTGCAGAGGGAACTACAAGAATGAGAACATTTTTCTTTCCAAAGACATCACTACCTGGCTATAACTTAGAAGATAAGTCCAAATACTAGAAGTTGCCTGAAACACAGAGAAGTTCAATGAGTTATCAAAAGTCACAGAGTTATGAAGTGAGAAAGAATAGATTTTTAATCTTCATCTTCTTTACACCAATAAAAACATTCCATCCACTATATCATACCACTTCTGCTTGGATTGTGATAGTATCTAATAGGTAAATTGATAAATGAAAGATGGATAGGATGTGATATGATATGATATAATTGATTTGCTATATGGGCCATGTATATCTCTCCTGTAACCATTAAATATCTATTTAATATACTTATATGTGCATATGTGTGCTTTACATACTTTAATGTGATACTCATTTAGAAAGTACAGCAATTTGGAATGACTAGGGGCATGAAAGGGTATGTAAGAAGACATTTTAGGCTACAAGAAAACAAAAGATAGCAATGCAAATTTATTTTTTAAATGAAAACCTGCATTAAAAAAACATAGAATAGCCTACCAAGATGATGAAAGCCTCAACCCAATCCCTGCACACTAATTAGTAGAGAACAATTCACAGAGCAGTACGCAAGTTCACAGATGTTGTTGAACTTTAAAGCTAACGGATGGCAACAGATAGAAGAGCCAGTGTTCTTTGATAAGAACTGTAACTCATAATATTCCATTAATGCCTAATGTTACAGAGTTCTAGTGAAGAAGAAAGCAAGTAAAAAATGTCCTCAATATTGCGATAACCAAAAATGCCCACCAGAGTCACAGTATTTAGACAATACAAATGAATACAAAGCACCTGAGTAGAGAAAGGGAAGTCCTATCTTTTAAGTATAGGTTCGTCTTAAATATTGTTAGGATTAGTAGCTTTGTTCCAGATATCTATAGATATGATTAATTCGACAAGGTTTTATTAAGTACCAACTCTGTGTCAGACATTGTGTAAGTCACCGGTAAAATAAAGATAAAACTGAAATGTTTCTTCCATCTCATAGTTTTCATTTTATCTGAATAAATATAAGTACATATAAGTAAATACAAAATAATGTCAGTGGGTGGCACTAGCATCTTCTGGGGGAGGATGAAGAAAGACTAAATGGTAGAAGTCAGTAGGACTAATTTCCATAAGAACTGTGTAAGATTCCAAACCCAATCCTGATTCAGAAGATACTTTAAAGCAAGAAATGTGTTCAACTTCAAGATCTCTTAATTCTTCCAACCATGTTAATAAACCTTAAATGGGCAGCGAGCATGTGATCATTTTTGATCTTGAGCAGCCCATTGTTCTGTTTGCACTAATATAGAGTAAATGGTACAAATCCATAACCACATCACAAGGTGACATAATAGACTAGGTAAAATTACAAAATTGAAAGTTAGAAGACAAGGTTCTCCTCTAAGATCAAACTCTGGTCATATGACCTGAGGTAAGTGGGATGACGTCTCTGAGACTAAGTTCTCATCTGTAAAATGGGAGAATAATTTTTGTCAAACCTTGCAGAGTTGTTGTGAGTCTCAAATGAAGCAAAATATGTGAAAAAGCTTATCAATACTATGAGTGCTCGGCAGTTGCACTCTCTGAAGCAGAGCTTGAATGCAGTTTAGCTTGAACTCTTTTCAAGGCACAAATTTGGAGAATCCACCCCAACTGCTCACACTGACTATTTGTGCCCAAATAGTAGAGCATTTCAAGCTTATATTGGTCTGATCAATTACAGTCAGATACACTGAAACTTGACTCTAGCATAGTGAAGTCATTTTGGTCTTCTTCAAGAATGAAGGACAACCACCACCAATATACTGTTCAAATGAATGTTTTAATAACTAGGATATTTATCTAATAAGCATTTACTGTGCATGAATTAAGAATGTAACTACATAGAAGCACTCAAGTATTTTTTGAAGAAAAGGTAGAAACATCCCTGACTTGTTCTTAGTAAAGTTAGGGAGGGGGGGTGTCTAGCTAGGAGTAGGGAAAATGGGACTCTTGCATTAAAGCACAATAGAAAAAAAACAGAACAATATATGACCATTGATTGAGTAACTTTACAACATGTAGCTATAAACCAACAAGAAAGTTTTTTATTTTTTAACAAATGTGACATATATAGTCTTGTATATATTCCTTGTATAGCCAAGAAATAATATAAACAGATGCTGCCCTTCCAAACCATGACTTTGAAAGGTATTCTACTGGATCTGTAATTGTTTAAAACCACTGGGACATGGGAGGATACTAGCCAATCCTCTTTGGGAATTCCCTAGTGAGATAGTATATAAGCCCATGAGAAAAATTGTGTCATTGCTCTCTAGGCATGACTAGACTTTGCAGGTGATAATGGCTCTTGCTGTATAGATAAAAATGGAAGTTTAGTTCTTTTATATACTGTGGAGCTCATTGTACTACAAAATGACTAATGTAATGTAAAGCTATACTATCTTAAATGAAAAGGTCGCCATTCTCATTAGCAGGGCAAATCCCTCTACATGGAATGATCCATTCCATTTGTCTTCTCTAAAATACTGACCCTCTATTATTCCCACTCTTTTATTTAACTTCAATCTTTCCCAGTCTAGTGGTTACTTCCCTATTGTCTACAAACATGTCCACATCTTCCTTATCCTTAAAAGAAAACCATTCATTTGATCTAACTATCCCCCTTAGCTATTGGGCTATATTTCTCTTCCCTTTAGTGACTAAGCTCCTTAAGAAGGTTGTCTGTAATTGGTGTCTCCACTTTCTTTCCTCTCAGTGTCTTCTGAATTCTCTAGAGTCCAACTTTATCATTCAACTATCACTGCTCTTTCCCCAATTACCAGTGACCTCTAAATTGTGTAATCTAATGGCCTTCTTGATAACTCTGCAGTCTTTTACACTGTTGATCACTCTCTTTCCCTTTATCTACCCCTCTAATCATAGATGTTCCCCAAGGAATTTGTTCTAGGCCCTCTTTTCCATCCATACCCTTTCACTTGGAGACACATTAGCTCCCATGGATTTAGTTCTGTTAGATATCTTAATCTCCAACATGTGCAAAACTGAACTTCCTGTGTTTCTCCCCAAATTGTCCCTTCTTTCTAGTTTTCCTAGGATACCATGAAGGACATCCTCTCAGGTACCTGGGCTCACAACTTAGGTGACATTATCGTTTATTCAATTTCTCCCTCCTTAATCTTTGATGTCAAATAAGACATAAATAATATTTTTGATACTTCAAATAATTTAGTATGTTAGGCATAAGTTCGCCAAATTTTACCTGCAACAATTTCCTGTCTCTTTGCTTAGGATAAAACTTAATGATTAAATATTAACTGGATACTAGTATGGCATGGCCCAGGAAATAGAGAACTGGTCTTAGAATCAGGTCCCATCTCTGACACATCCTCATTGTGTGAGCTTACAGAAAAGATTTTGATCTGCATTGGTGTATGGAATTTCTTCACTGGAAGTTCCCTATATGAATAAAGTTACAGAGCCTACCCACTACCACCTCAAAAAACAGTATTGTATGGGGTATAAGACCCTTACCCAAAATCTTAAAAAAATAAATAAATAAAGAGGTTTCTCAAGGAACAGTAAGTGTTTTATTCAATTCTCATGAGAAAGGGGCATCTCTTCCACTAGGGCAGACTAGTGGAAGGAGGCAGCTTACAGAGATTAAAGCACAATCATATACCCTAACGCAGAGAATCCCACCCCCACCTCCCACCCCCATCCCACCTCTCCATTGGCTGGGAGGCAGGCTTACAATCTAAGCACAAAAAACTAGACAAGACCCGGGAAATATTCACCTATCCCAACACACTTACTTATTTAATACCTAACTAACTGCTGATGTGGCTATTCTATAACTAAAGTAAAAAGGAAGGAAGGGGGAGGAGAGGGAGCTTAGCTGATGGGACCATGGTATCAAACAAAGAGAAATTTGATTAACTTCCAAGTTTTGGCTACAATCCATTATGCCCTTATTGGTAAAAATACACTTGCTCAGGTAGCACTCTCACAGAGAGAAGGGAGAGGAGGGGCCCTGCCCACAAGCCCTGTATTCCTGTAAATCAGGGATCCAGAAAGACAGGTCTTATGGAAAAGAAATTTTATTTAGAAAATACAATATTCCCCATATTTTATTGTAAGAAGTCTTCACAATGTCCTTATTTCACTCAACATCAATGTATTGTGCTTGAAATACATCATGAAAAGCTTCATGCCCCCTATTTTGAAAGAACTAAGAATCTATTAGCAGGGTAAGACAAAGACAAAAATATGTGGTATACTTTAAAATGTGACAAATTGATAGGTAAAATGGAGCGGTATAAGAAGTTGGAGGAAAAAAGATTACTCCTATTTTGAAAGGGATCACATATGACTCTTTGGAGGACATAGCATCTAAAAAGGATCTTAAAGGAAGAGAAGAATTTTGAAAAATCAAGGTAGTGCATATTAAACATGGAAGGACATGGGTGTAGGTGAGCATTGCTGGCATTGAGGGAAAGTCAGTGGGTGTTTTGGGGGGAGATGCTGATATACCAATCCACAGAGGCAAGAGAGGAGAGGACAGAATTGAGGACAAATTTAGTGATACAGTTTAGCTAAAAGTACATAAAGGTTTCTGACGTGAGATAAGGATAGAAAGGTGTGTTGTAGTCAGGTCAAAGAGGTTGTTATAAGCTAAGTTAGAGTTGTAATTCTTCCTGAATGTAACATGCATCCCCTTCTGAATAGGGCAATGATTAGATCTCTACATTAGGATGCACTTTGGCAGAAATATGAAGGGTAGATTTTGTCCTGTTGTGCCTTTTATCTTAGTATGTGATTTCTAGAGGTTGGTACAAAGTAAAGAAACCTGATGGGAAAGGATCAACAAAAACCTAACACCTCACCTTCTTAGAGTTCTTCAGGATTACAAAGGAATTGCATAGCATGGCTGTCATGGTTCCCATTTGTAAGTCCCTTACTATTAACAAATGATTTTGTTCCCTACAACACTGAGATAGGCTGGACAAATAGTTGAGCAAATTGCGGATCAAAGAGGTTAACTGGATTTCCTGAGGTTCCTCAGCTAAGAAGTGGTTTTGAATCCAGGTTTTTGTATCCCAAGTTTAGTACATGTTCTATTATACCACAATCCCTGTCTTTTCGTGAGAATGGGAGATCTGTATCGGCCACATTCATGTCATGCTGATAAGAAGGCCAGGTCTTAGGGTGGGTGATTTGCACCAGGTCATGGAGCAATTTAGTGTAGGATCCAGCTTAAAACTCTGGCTGGGAGGCAGTCTTTTCATGATAGTACATTGCTTCTCTTTGCCTACAAGGTCCTGCCTTGATTTCCACAGATAGAATCTGTATTATGATAGGCTCATAATTATGTAGCTGGAAGGAATGAAAGTAGCCATATAATCAAGCCTCCCTCATTTTACAAATAAGAAAACTAAGACTAAGGGAAGTTAAATGACTTGCCTAAAGTCATACAGATAATAACAGAAATGGAACTGAAATTCCGATTCCAGAGCCTATATTCTTTCACTATCCCATAATACCTCTTTGTTTTTCCTCTTCTCTGAATTCTCAGAGTACTTTAATTTCACCTTTCATTCCCTTATCATTTCTATCATATTGTGTATGTCTATTTTTGCATGTTGGTTATTTTGCGTATATTTTAACAAGATTTAAAACTCTTTGAGAGTATAGACCATGCCATATTAATTTGTGTACCATTCTTAGCATCTCCCAAAGAGAGCACATGTGACAGATGTTTAATAAATGTTTTTGAATTGACTGAAGTTAGGTGAGAAGGCAATAAAGCCTAACTGCTTTAAATGAGTTCAGTTGTCAAGGCTCTGACAAATGATATCCTTCATGCTGAAAGAACATACAGAAGTGATTGCAGATCTGCTGCTCATAATGCTTTAACACTGGTGAAGGATGGAAGAGGTCCCAAAAGACTGAAGGTGGAAAAATGTTCAATATTGTTAAAAGAGGAGAGGAAGAGTTTAGAAGTTGCTACCTATTGAACTTGCCGATGTATCCCAAACAAAACTATAGAAAGATTTATTAATTTGATCTGATCAACTTTTGCTAGACCTCTACCATGTGCAGGACACTGAGGAAATAAGGTGAAAGGCTCTTTTTTTAATTTTTTATTAAGATGAAATAAAACAAAGAATTGGAAAGGACAGAATAACTTTTTTAGGTATCAAAAGTTTCTGTTATGTGAAAGAATTAGACTACTTCTACTTTGCTCTATAGGAGAGAACTAGGAGCAACAGGTCATATTGTAGAGTGACTAACATAGGCATGATACAAAGAAAAATTTCCCAAATGTTAGTTAGATCAAATCCAAGTAGAATATACTATATGGGGCAGCTAGGTGGTACAGTGGATAGAGCACCATCCCTGAAGTCAGGAAAATCTGAGTTCAAATTCAGCCTCAGAAACTTAGCTGTGTGACCCTGGGCAAGTCACTTAACCCCAATTGCCTCAAAAAAAAAGTAGGAAAAGAAAATGAACTGTTTTAGGAGTCAGGGAGCCAGAGAACATTAGGTCATAGGGCAATTGAATCATAGATTTAGAGATTAAGGAACCTTAGACACTATCCAGTCAGTCCCTACAATTTATAAATGAAGAAACAAAATGATCTACCCAGTCATACAGATGGGGCTTCTGAGTTACAAGAGCCACAAGAAGGTGGA
>JAQQSK010009314.1:0-13134 GCA_028658325.1 Potorous gilbertii | reverse complement strand
GTTTCAAATGCATGAAATGGATCCAACCAAAAAGAGATAAAATTCTAGGAATACAAGTGACCTCAAAGAAGAGCCATGACCCACTGCTTTGAAGCTACATACTCATAAGCATGAAACTGTTCCATCTTATCTGCAGCTGAAATCCCACAAGGGAAGGGAAGCTACTTTAGAACAGGGAATGTCATCATTTCCCTTTGCATCTCCAGTCTTCAGCATAGTGATAGCGCAGGAAAAATTTAATAAAGTTTTTGTGTCTCTTCATTCCTTGTGGTTATTTCCAGTTCCCTATACCTGAAGTGGGAAAAGCAAAGATTTTTTTCAGAACCTCTTCAACTGGAATTTTCTTGTTTGCACAGATGTCCCTGTCACTGTGAAGGCACCCATCAACTTTAAAAACTGAAAGAACCATTATTTGGAAACCTGACCTCTATGTATGTGCTCATGACCTCAGATGCCTTGGAAAAATCTGCCGGAAGAAAATGACCAGTGACTTTCAAGGGACAATCCCTAGAGTTATACAGACACTCATTGACTTAAGCCACATTAACACAGAGAGAGAGGTGGGAATACATGCCCACTGTAGACAGAAGTGGTCCTGAGTTCACTACATGAAAAGGCATTTTGAGATCTCAGGATTTTGGTCCATTTCCTTCAGCATTCATTAAAGGAGATGGTGTTTTTACCAAACCCCTACATGTCCTCACTTGAGCATATATGATTGAAGAGTAATAAACAAACCTTTGTATGAAAATGAACCAAGACTGTGGGTGACTATTGGATAGTCAGAGAAGAACCAGCTCTCAGAAACCGGGTCTTCTCCCACAGGCACCAGGGCTCTCCTCTCCTGAGAGAATTCATCCTTTCCTCTTGTACACAGATGCTAGCTTGAAGGCCTGTTGGGCAGCAAACAGGGGTCTTGTTCTGAGTGTGGGGCCTCTGCGGTTGGCTTACAAGGGTGGGCTGGATTGGAGGCCTGCAGCCAGGAAGTAGCAGTGTGAGACTGATTTGGGAGAGGCACTGATTGGATGGGGACCATGGTTCAGAGGGTGGATCACCCCAGCTGGCTGTGTCTGTGGCTGTTCTGAACCTGATGTTCATTCATGAATGAAATCCATTCTCAGATGGGCCAGGAAATCCAAACTCTCCATGCTTTTCCCCTTAAAGACATGCCCTGCCCATGGACCTGTGACCCCAGGGGTCTGACATGGGGAGAGTGATTCAGAAAAGCCTACATAAAGCATAGGCATACATTCAGCCCCTTCCCACTCAAAACTCAATCCAGGTCCCAGGGAGAGGATAACAGGGAGTTGAAAGAGTCCAGGTCCAGCTGTGTGCTCTTTGGGGGGCAGAGCCTTTGAGCTCTCTGCAGCATGGCCTGGCCTCTTGTCTGCCTCTTACCACTCACTGTGCTCAGGTCAGTGCTGCCCTCAGAACCCTTCTTTTCCAGTTCCCTCATCACTGCCCTTGGTCTCTCTGCTTAGGATATCCAAGGTCTTTCACCCTGTCTTCATATTCTAGGACATTAATGTATCTGTGTTTCCACGTTCGTTCTCCCAGCCTGTGCCGACTCAGTTACCCTCCATGTCTGCATCCCTGGGAGCCACAGCCAGACTCACCTGCACCCTCAGCAGTCAGCAGAGCACCTAGACTATTGCTTTGTTCCTGAAGAGCCGAGGAAACTCCCCTAGATATGCCATGTATGTCAGTAGCATTGGATGTGGAGGCAAAGGGGATGGAATCCTGCCTCTCTTCTCTGGTTCAAGCTCGTCCATCAGCAACATCCAGTCTGAGGATGAAGCAGATGACTACGATGGGACAAATTATAGCAGTAGCAGTGCTGACATTTCACCCAGTGATACATTCAGTGAGAAAGTGAGACAATATCCTCCTCTGCCAGTTCGGGCCCAGCCCCACACCTGGCTCTGGGCTTCTGCCAGAGATATGTCAAGACTTTCTAGTTCACTATGTCTCTGTCTTTAGGTCTCTGACTCTGTCTCTGTGAATCTCTCCTTCAGTACAGAAAATGACATGATATGGTTGGGGTCCCATTCAGAGGCAGTAACAGAAATGGGCCTTGAAAAACAAGATCATCTGACTCCAGGACCAGGATTTTCCCCACATTCCACATGTGCACTCTGAGGAGACTGAGACCATGGGAGCTTTTAGATGAGCCTTCAGGCTTTGACATATAGCCTGGGCATAGGAAACTGAGGCAAGCCCCTCCATGACATAGTTGACACAGCTGGGTCATGTTCACTATCTCAATCAGCAGTCTTCTTTTGTAATGTGACCCTTGGACTCTTGGCAGAGCATGTCTACAACTGTCAGGCATTGTGCTAAACTCTGAGAGTACAAAGAACAAGGGGAATCCTAGGGCACTGATCACCATCTCCTCATAGACATTGAAGGAGACAGTAGAAAAATTCAACACAGGAACTATGGGAACAGTAGGGTTTCATGAAACGTCAAACTAACTGACAGCCAATACTACACAACCATCCTTAAGGAGAGAAATCTTTTAGACAAATGACTCACTTGCCTCAGTAACAGCAGTAGCATCTCCTTACCAGTTGCCCCAGAAATGCTGAAAACCACAAGTGAACAACTAGTAGCAGCCTCCCTCAAACAAGGGATACTCCTTCCAAGTCAGTCATCACGGCCATCAGCCATGGGGTAACACATGGGGATAGGAGAGGGACAGCCATCCTCAGCATCTCTCAAACAATTGCTACCCACACTTCAGATAAGACAACTTGGAAGGAAGTATTAAGTGCACCAGCATTTGGGAAAGAATAGAGGTAGCACGTGCCAAGCAGATAAAACAACTATAATCAATTGGACTTGTTACTTTTCTAGGGTCATAAGAAAAATGGTGCTGTATTTTGAACCCTAAAGTTAAAAGAGTAGCAACACTCCCAGAAAATGGTCCATAGTCATAAATTTCAGATACCGTCTTGTGGAGATGCAGCTTGGTAACTACTCCTATAGGTACTGTAGTCACAACTGAGGAAGCCCCAGAAAAAAGGTTGTGGTCCTCAAAGGCTTCAGCTCTCTGAGGTGATTCTGAAAAAAAACTGATATTATTTTAGCAATACAAATGGAGGGAAAGAAGAGTCATGACCCTCTGATGTGCTGCTACACCCTCAAGACCAAGGGATCTTTTCCATCTGACCTAAAGTTGAAATCCTACAGAAGAAGGAGAGCTCTTTGAGAAAAGGGACTGGCTTCATTTTCCAGTTGGATCCCCAGTGTTCTACAGGGTATGAGCACAGTAAGCACTTAACAAAGACTTTCATGTCCATTCATTCGTTACGTGTATTATCAGATTCCTATGGTAGAGGGGGGAAAGGTAAGAATTTGTTCATCAGTCTGTCCAACAAGATTCGCCTTGTTTACACAGATCTACTGAGTCACCTTGAAGCCATCCATCACCTTTAATGACGAATAGTACCGTTACTTGGAAAACTTTCCTCTATGTTTGTGTTGATGACATGATACCCTTTGGGAAAACACAGAAAGAACATGAGAAAAGATGCTGAAAGTGTAAGCTCAGCCCGAAGAAATGGATAATTTCTTTCAATAGATAAACCAGAGCTGTACAGATACTCTTATGCATTTGGCAACACTATATCACAAGGAGGTGTGAACATGTGCCCAGTATGGACAGAAATGATTCTGACTTCACCACATTCAAACACCTTTTGGGTCCAATTTCCCCAGAACACATTGAAAGGTATGGTGCTGTCAGCAAACCACTAGGTGTCTTCACTTGAACATATGTGACTGAAGAGTAAGGAAGCAGTAGAAGCCAGACTGGAGAGTCAGAGAAAAGCCAGCTCTCAGGACTTGGTCCCATCCACACATAGGCACCAAGGCTCTCCTCGGCTGAGCCAATCTATCCTTTTGTCCTGTGAACAAACACTGGCTTGGAGATCTGGTGAGCAGCAAGGAAGGGTCTCGTTCTGCCTGTGCTCCTCTGAAGTTGGCTAACAAGGGTGTGGTAGACTGAGGACCAACAGTCAGGAGGTGGCACTGTGGGACTGGTTTCAGACACGTAGTAATGAGATGTGGAACCTAGGGGCCTGAGGAGGCATCAGCCCAGCTGGCTGTGTGTGTGGCTGCTCTAACTCTTGGGATCACTCATGAGTGACATCTCTGCTGGGCTGGGACAAGAAATCCCAACACCCCATGTGCCCCCTGAAAGATATGCCCTCCCCACGGACCTGGGACCCCAGAGGTGTGACATGGGGGTGGTTAAAATGAGCCTGCCTGAGGCAGAGATTTGAATTCAGCTCCTCCCACCCAAAACCCAACCCAGGCTCAGGAAGAGGATAAGAGGGACATGGCAGAGGCCAGGCCTAGTTGTGTGCTCTTGGAGAGAAGAGAACTTAGTGTCCTCTGCACCATGGCCTGGCTTCCTGTCTGTCTCTTACTGCTCACTGTGTGCTCAGGTCAGGGCTGCCCTCAGAAAAATCCTTGTCCTGCTCCGTCATCCCTGCCCTTGGCCTCTCTGCTGAGAATCTCCAAGTAACTTCTCCCTTTCTCCTTATTCTAGGGTATTAATGTGTGTCTGTATTTCTAGGTTCCTTCTCCCAGTCTGAGGTGACTCAGCCACCCTCCATGTCTGCATCCCTGGGAGCCACAGCCAAGCTCACCTGCACCCTCAGCAGTCAGTATACAAACAACTATGTATATTGGCACCAGCAGAGCCCAGGAAAGTCCCCTCGGTATCTCATGTACATCAGCAGCAGTGGAAGTGTAGGCAAAGGTGAGGGGATCCCTGCTCGCTTCTCTGGCTCCGGCTCTGGTACTGACAGATACTTGTCCATCAGCAACCTCCAGGCCGAGGATGAAGCCGATTACTACTGTAGCACATATTATGGCTCTGGTTATAACTATCACACAGTGATACAATCAGCAAAGAAGTGGAACAAAAACCTCCCCTCCCAACCCAGGCCCAGCTGCACACCCAACCCCAGGCTTCTGATGCTCACTGATGTGTCAGGGCTGTGTCAAGTCTCTCTGGTTCTTTCCTTTTCAGTCTTTATTTCCCTGGTTCCCTCCATCTGTTTCACTACAGAAAAGTACATGATGTGCTTGAGTTCACACTTAGACTAAGTGACTGAAGTGGACATTGAACGTAGATGTTTTGACTTCAGGATCAGTATTTTCCCCCATGTCCCACATGTGGACTCTGTGGAGAGTGAGCCCAGGTGGGGTTTAGCTGACCCTTGGTATACACAAAATTCAGTAGAGTTGAAAGACACACACTTCTTTTTCCTAGAGAGTTCAGCAGTTACCACATGCAGATACCCACCCTAAGTGAATCAAGGCTGGCAAAAGAAGATTAGCTTACTGATGTCAAAGCTACATACACATCTTTCTGTGTGCCCACAGGGATGGGGAGAGCCCTGATCTAGGCATGGGTGTTTGAATCAAAATGAACCTAGTCAGCAAGTTTCTGAGCCTCTCCACAGGACTGAGTCAGGGTCAGCTTGTAACAATGAGATTTCCAGAAATGCACTGAGCCATACTCATCAGAGTCTATGTTCACACCATGATAAACCTTGAAGATATCAAGAAAAACTTTATGAAAACCTGGAGACCTTGATCATCAATCAGAATGAGCTTGTAACTGGGTGACATTAACACCAGCGTAAGCCCAGACTATCAGACATAGCAGAGATTCTTTATTGGAAAGGAGTCAGCAAAAGTAATAGAAAGGGGCACTAACTACTGAACACTGTTCATCTCATGACATTCTCATCACCAACACTCTCTTCCCTTTGTGTAAATGCCTGAAAATTTCATGGATTAAACCTCACAGCAAATATGGGCATTGAATGGACTATATCATTATAAGGAGATGTCCTAGGATGGCACAGAGATAAAGGTGAACTGCAGGAGAGAGTGTTGGACTAATCATAGACTTATCCTCCCCAAGGTAAATATTTGTATTCAACAAAAGTAGCAATTTCCGGAATGAGAAAGCTTCCAGAAGACATATTGTCTACGCATCATAGAGCTTCTCTCTGCCCAGATAGTTACCCCAGATTTGCAGGTAAAATTGAATCCATGCACTGTTGGTAAGAGTGAAGCAGAAAAGGAGTGGGAACCTCTCAGAGATATGATGTATAGCAGCACATTTGCACATCTGTGTCAGAACACTCTCAAACATCAGGGCTGGTTTGATGAAAACGATGGAGAAACTTAAAAGCTGGTAAATGGAAAAAATGAGAATTCCACAAGGTCTACCAGCAGCATAGCTCATCCATCTCTAGAAGGCAGCATTTAACTCGATCAAGCTGGTATTAACAATCCAAACCTTTTAACAATGTCCTGAAGGCCATGGGCCAAAGCCCTGGGGTGCATCCCAATTACAGAGTGCTGATGCTTTCACACTGATCAGTGATAAGGACATGATGCTTAAGAGAAGGACTTCCATAGTGCACTCAACATACCAGCATCAACCAATGCTGAAGCCATTGACCATTCCCATCAGGTTGAAGTCAATTCCTCTCTACCGAAGGAGAAGTCTTGAATGTCAATAATTTCCTCTTGTATGGCAGAACACCTGCTGCTGACTCTATTCAAGCTGAAGTTTACAAGACATGGGGTTCAGAGCTCACACAAAAGGTGACTGCGAAGTTATGGATTATACAGCAAGAGGTTATTCCCATGAGTTTAAGGATGTCTCCACTGACCTTCTCTATTAATGAAAAGGAAAACAATGTGTCCTGAGAGTCACAGAAAAGTTTTTTCTCTTGGTCACTGCTATCAAGATTCTTCCTGGAGGCCTCCTTAACTGATTCTTCACCTGGAAGATGGCTCTCTACCTCAGAGCTAGTTGGACTTCAGAAAGGACCAAAAAGGATTGACAAGATGATTGCTGCCCAAAAACTCCAGGAGAAATGCTGGGTGTAAACAGAGGCCTGTTCATAATGTTCATCCATATAACCAAGGCCTTTGAGACCACCATTCACAAGGACTTCTGGAAAAAATTTGGTTGCTCACAGAAGGATCCTACAACAATTTCACAAAGCCATGTTTGTACAGGTTCTGAATAATGAACAATGCTGTGGAACCTTCCCAGTCACCAAGCAGGGTGGTGTGATTTCTCCCATGCTTTATAGCATGATGTTTTCAGCAATGTGGTCAGACACCTTCAACAAGGACCAAAACACCATGAAGGTCAATTTCCATGTTCAAAAGAAATTTAACTTGAAAGTACAACAAGGCAAGATTAAAGTGAAGGAAGAGTTCATGTATGATTTGTTCACAAATCGTTGTACAGACTCTCAAGCTGAGATAGAATAAAATATGGGACAATTCTATGTCATTTGTGTTAATTTTGGCCTAAAAATTAACATGAAGAAAACAGAGGTTCTCTAGCCGGTAGCATTAGATCATCCATACATGCAACCACCAATTACAGCAAATGGAGAAATTTTAAATGCTCTGCATAAGTTCACATACCTAGGAGGTATACCTTCCAGGAATGTCCACATGAATGAGAAAGTTGACTCATAAGGGAATAACCAACTCTCATACCCATCATGGAAAGCAAGAAATAGCAAACACAAAGCAAAAAAAGCTGAACTCCTACTTTAAAAGAAATTTCTTGCCATCCAACAGGGAAGGTCTCAGTTTCCTCCTTATCCTGCACATCCCTCCACACACACCTAAAAGGAGGGATGACAAGAACACCAGATTCTCTTTGGATGAGGACATCACTTAAATGCTCATAAGCTCTGAATTTCGAGCCAATATAAAGCTTTCTCCTTCACCGGTTTGTGAGAGAAGGGAAGCAGTAACAGAATTTGGACACAGGCTCCAATGAGGGAGGGGGACTTGAGGATTACACCTCCTCTGGTCATTGATGGAGGAGGTTCCCAAGGTCATACACAAAAGTGTATGCACCTCCCCCCTTATACGTTATAAGGGGCTGTGGCTACAGACAATGATCACCTTATATGGTGCAATTAGACTCAATGTATCAGGAAGTGACCCACATATGGGAGGGAAGAGGAAACAGAAACCTGAGATTAATGGTCTCACACTTAGCTGAGAGCTTATATAAAGACCCCTAATGGTTGTCCAAAAAGGAGCTACTCTGGCATTTATCAGGGGAGCAGGGTAAGCCCTCATTCCATTTATTAACATGAAGATTCTCTCCCCTCTTAATGCCCTCTTTGAAGCAGGCATTGCTTCAATGTTGCCTTGTATTCCTGAAGCCCAATTCTGTGCCTGGATCAGAGTGAAGAATTATATAGATGTTTCATTGATTCCTTGATTGGCTGAACAGCCAGGACAGCGTGACTTCTGAGAGTGTGTAGGGAAGGATCAAAGGATGCCTGAAACCAAGACAGAAGGACCCCTCCTCCTCCATGTGGTGCTGAGAGATGACAGGCTGGTCTGGAAGAAGAGATAAAGTCCTAGAAGAAGGAACCCAGGGTTTCCACTAGCCTCTGGCTTTATCAGGCTGTGACCAGAAGGGAGGGGCTGAGGTCTGGCAAGGTTTATTTTATAGTTCAGAGAAAGGGAACCTGTGTCAAGTGAGAAACTAATATTTCTGATGGTGAGCCGCAAGCAGGAATGCCTCTCTGCTGTCTGAGTACTGTGAATAGAAGGCCTCAGGTCAGAAGAAGGGGCCATGGACCAGGGCTGCTCTGGGTGCTGAAAGCTATAGGTCAAGGGGTGACTCTATCTTTGGATAGAGCCCCTATCTGGGGACTTCCTCTGATTGTGGATGAACGATTTTGATAAAGACAATGAGAGAGAAAGAAGCCAGAAGTAAATGGAACAAAATGATTGAGGAAGATGTTCCCAGTCCAACCCTTCATGGAGGTGGGAGGGCCACAAGTGTCACTCATTGCCCATGGGCTCAGATATTCTCAAGGTATTGATCAGTTGTGCGGACTTCTTTTTTCCTTTCTAAAACAGTACCTTGAGCGGTGGAGCCAAGATGGATGACAAAAGGTAGGGAATCCCCAGAGATCTCTCCAAAAGCCTTTCAAATACCTTTTAAAAACAACTCTAAACTATTTTTAGAGTGCCCTAACCCTCAAAAATATCAAGCAACAACTCCTAAGAAGAATACTTTCATCTAGTAGAATCAAAATAATAAGGCAACACACCAAAACTTATGAGATCCAGCCAAAAAGGAATTCTTAGGGGAAAGTTGATGTCTCTGAAGATTTCCCCTGACAGAATGAGCTGATGGAAACAATTGGTTCCAAAGGCCACGAAGGAGGCTGAAGCATGTGCCGTGGAATTTTGGTATTCCGAATTTGGTTAGACTCTAAGGCTGCCAAAGTCATTGGATGCAGTGCCAAACAGCACCAGTTCCTTGTCATTGAACTTTGATGATTCTGGAAGAGTGTGAAGGCAATGACTTCATACAACTGTGCCTCACTTAAATCTAATGTATGCACAAGTGAAAAGATATCATCCTCTAATGTTAACATTTTTACCTACCTCAAAAGCCTGTGGTGACAGACAAAAGACAAAAAAGTGGGTATAAATACACTAGGAGATTTAGCCATATCCTTGTAAACAGGTGGCCCAGGCAATAGGGTCATTCTCTCCCCAGAGAGAAGCAGCAGTGGGATTCAGCACACACCTGGGTGTCTGATCAATCATTTTGAAGGACAGTACTGCTCATCTGATGAATAAAAAGGACCAGAAATAGTGTCATACTACTTGTCTATTTCACATAACTTAATTGTGGATTGCAGACCAAACATCTTGGGTTTCTACCTTGTGGTTGGGACACACACATGCACACACACACATACGCATGCATACACATTCCAAAAAATTTGCCAAGGTGATTCCACTCATCACTGGACCACAGAATGTGCACAGGCTTATGGACAATATGAAATTCAGTAGACCTGAAAGACAAATAGCTCTTGTTGCTAGAGAAGTCAGGAGTTTTCACATCCAAATAGCATCCTGGAGTGAAGCAAAGCTGGCAAATAAAGAGCAGCTTACCAATGTGAGGGTTCAATATGTGTCTTTCTGAGAGCAAACAGTGATGAGAAGAGCCTTGAAGCCAGCATAGGTTTGGGAATGAAAAATGTTCTCATCAACAAACCTGTATTCCTGTCAAAAGGACTGAATCAGGAAGAGCTTATGATAATGAGATTTCCACTTGCATGAAAGCACCAAGCCACCATCAGCAGGGTATATGCACACAGTGTCATGAACCTTCTGACATAAGTGAAAAATGTTATGACAACCTGGAAACAATCATACTCAAAGAGAACAAGCTAGTAACTCTGGGTAACTAACAGAACAGGAAAAGATTTTGAGACATAGCAGGGAGTCTTTGGGAGGAACAGAGCAAGGAAAGGCAAGAGAAAGGGGCACTTCCTCCTGAAGACTTGCACATTCCATGACATTCTCATGACCAACAATGTCAACATAAATGCACAAAAATTCATGGATAAATCCTCTCAGCGAATATTGGCATTAAATAGACTACATCACTGTAAGGAGACGAGATGGGAGGGAACAAAGATCAAGGCAATGTGTTTGTACAAAGTGGTGAACTAAGCATAGACATCCTCTACAAGGTAAACATTTTCATTGCACAAAAGCAGTGGCCCCAAGGCAAAATGACTAGCAGATAAGAGTGCTTCTCCAAGCATGAACAGTTGAGGTCTAACTTGGAGGAAACCTGAAGTAACACGTGGTTGACAAGAATGGAACAGAGAAAGAGTGAGCAGTTTTCAGAGATTTGGTGGACCACAATACATTTATTCCTCTAGATCAGCACTTTTGCAATCACAATTGAGTTCATAAAATTGAGGAAATCCAGAAGCCACTAAATGGAAAATGAGAATTCTACAGGATTTGCCAACAGGACGTTTCATCCATCTCTGTGAAGGCAGCATTTAACTCCATCAAAAGTAAAGTGCAAGTGAAACTCAGAGAGATATAGGATTCCTAGCTCTGTAAAGAGAGATGAAATTCAGTTGTGTATGACTAGTAACAAGCGCAGGGCATTTTTCGTACTCAGAAGGCTATTTATGGGCCAAGGTCATGTGGTGCATCTCAAGTACTCAGTGCTGTTAGAGCCATACTCATCATTGATAAAGAAATGATGCTGTAGAGATCGATTGAATCCTTCAAAAGGTCTCTTATGAACATCAACAACCAACGCTAAAATCATTCACTGTCTATCTCAGGTTAAAGTCAATTCCCCTCTAGTCAAACATCCAAATGAAGAAGCAGCTTTAAATGTCATTATGCCACTCTTACATGGCAAAGCAGCTGGTATTGTTTGTATTCTAGCTGATAATTACAAATCAAGGTTTCCACTCCTCATAGAAGTGCTGACTGAAATTTTCTGGGTAACATGGCAAAAGGATGTTGACCCTCAGTAATTCAAAGATCCCTCCATTGTCCATCTCTTTTAAGAAAAGGAAATAGATTGTCCTGTGATTGTCATAGCAGGATCTCTCCCTCCTATATGTCACTGATAAGATAGTTTCCAGAGTCCTCCTTAATATAGTGATACGTCATGTGGAAGATAGTCATGTACCTGAGAGCCAGCGTGGCTTCAGGAAAGGCTGAGGAGTAGTTGATATTCTGCTTGCTTCATGACAATTCCAATAGAAATTCTAAAAGCAGAACTCAGGTCTGTACACAAAATTAATCTATCTGAGCATATTCTTTGATACTGACATTTGTATGCAATTCTGGAAGATTATGGGAAAAAAGTTAATTGCCCAAAAGAATTCATCGGGCTTGTAAGTCAGTTTCACGATGGCAGACTTCTCTCGTTTCTGGATAATGAACAATGTTCTCTTGCTTGCTCAGTCACCAAAGAAGCAAAGCAGGGTTGTGTGCTTGCTCCAATTCTTTTTAGTATGGTGTTTTCAGTAATATTGTTGGTTGCCTTAAAAGAGGGTGAAAATGCCTTCAAGGTCAGCTACTGCCAATTCATTGAGTGTAAATTCCGTGAGGATAAATAGTTAAATTTGAGAAGGTGACAAGCCCAGACTAAAGTGAAAGGAGGGTTTGTACATGACTTGATTCTGAAAGTGCTGCATGGACTGCTCAGAGGATAGCTGAGTCTAGCTGTGGGTCCCAGGGATGCAGACATGGAGGGTGACTGAGTTAGCACAAGCTGGGAGAAATAACCTAGAAACAGCGAAATGCAATATTGGCCAAGAATATGAGAGGGAGGAAGTGCTTAGAGGTCCTCATCATAAAGATCAAGGGCAGGATGAAAAAGCAGGACATGGAGGGCTCTGAGGGCAGCCCTGACCTGAGCAAACCAGTCAGCAGTAAGAGGCAGAGAAGAGGCCCGGACATGGTGTAGAGTTCCCCAAGAGTACATAGGTGGGCTTAGCCTGTTCCAGATCTCTCTCATCCTCTCCCCGAAGTCTGTGCTGGGTTTTCGGTGGGAGGGGGCTGAATACAAATCTGTGTCTTTTGCAGTCTCTTCTTAACCACTCCCCATGTCATATCTCTGGGGTGACAGGTCCATGGGGAGGGCATGTCTTTCAGGTAGAAGTCTTGATGTGTTGGGATTTCCTGGTGCAGCCCATCAGAGATATCACACATGAATGATCTCAACTGTCAGAGCAGTCATAGACAGAGCCAGCTGGGCTGATCCCTAGATTCAACCCCTAAAGTCTCCATCCCATCCCTACTTGTCCCAAAATAGGCCCACAATGCCACCTTCTGGCTGCCAGCACCCAATCTACCTCACCCCTTTAAGCCAACTTCAGGAGCCACACAACCAGAACAAGATCCCTGCTTCTTGTCTACCAGGTCTCTAAGCCAACATCTGTGCTCGGAATAGGATAGGATAAAGGATAGATTGATTCAGAAGAGGAGAGCCTTGGGTCTTCTGTGTGGAAGCAACCATGTCCAGAAAGGTGGGTGTTCTCTAACTTTCCAGTAGTCACCCTCAGGCTTGGTTCATTTTCAGACAAAGGTTGCTTCTTTCCTGCTTCATTACTCTTCATTCTCATATACTCAAGTGAGGACATCTGGTGGTTTGGTGATAGCACCATCAATTTTAACAAATGGTTAGAAAAATGGACCAAACTCCTGAGATCTCAAAGGGTCTTTGAAGGTAGTGAAGTCAAGGGCACTTCTGTCTGCACTGGGTTC
>JAQQSK010009313.1:0-13135 GCA_028658325.1 Potorous gilbertii | reverse complement strand
TATTTCCACAATACTCAAATTGTTTCTTTCTAGCTGTTTGCAATATTTTCTCCTTGATCTGGGAACTCTGGAATTTGGCTACAATGTTCCTAGGTGTTTCTCTTTTGGGATCTCTTTTAGGTGGTGATTGGTGGATTCCTTGAATACTTATTTTGCCCTCTGGTTCTAGAATATCAGGGCAGTTTTCCTGGATAATTTCATGAAAGATGATTTCAGGCTCTTTTTTTGGTCATGGCTTTCAGGTAGTCCCATAATTTTAAAATTGTCTCTCCTGAATCTATTCTCCAGTTCAGTTACTTTTCCAATGAGATATTTCATATTATGTTCCATTTTTTCATCCTTTTGGTTTTGTTTTGTGATTTCTTGGTTTCTCATAAAGTCATTAACCTCCATCTGTTCCTTTCTAATTTTTAAAGAACTATTTTCTTCAGTGAGCTTTTGGACCTCCTTTTCCATTTGGCTAATTCTGCTTTTTAAAGCATCCTTCTCCTCATTGACTTTTTGAACTTCTTTTGTCAATTATTAGTCTATTTTTAAAGGTTGTTATTTTCTTCAGAAAGCTTGAGAATTCTTCCAGCCACACTTCTCATTTCCTAGATGAGGAAATAGCTGCTTACATAGATCAAGGGATTTCCCTGAAGTTGAACTTAGGCTTATCTATTGATCTATCTATTGATAGATACTGAGTTGTAAGGGTCCTCAGAAGGCCATGCCTCTTACTTTACAGATTGAAAAACTAAGACTCAGAAAAGTGAAATGACATTTCAGACAGTGTCCGAAGCAACATTTGAATCCAGGTCTTCTGACTCACTGCTTTCATTATTCAACTCGCTTCCTTTGAGCTCATTCATAGACTATAGGATCATAGATTTAGAGCTGGAAGAGACCTTAGAGTACAACCCCTTCATTTTACACATGAGGAAAATGAGGCATCTAAAAGTTAAATGACTTGTTCGAGGTTACCCAGCCAGTGTCTAGAGCAGAATTTAAATCAAGGTCTTCCTGACTTTAATGCTAGAAGTCAATCTAGTACTTGGCATGATTTCTCATTTGGGGCCAAAATCACGAAAAGAACTCAGGCCTCCTGACTCCTAGACCAGGGTTCTTTCCACTCTGCTTTCCTAGTAGATCTTAAAGATCAACTTATTCTTGATTTTTTTCTTCTTTCCTTTAATCTCCCCCAGTCTCTGTTTCCTCATCTGTAAAATGAAGGGGCTTGGAATAGATGGTTTTGAATGTTCCATTCTGTTCTAAATCTCAAATTCTATGACCATTCTCTGGATGACAATTTCCTCCTCTATAAAATACAGGCTGGGTCCTTCTAGCTCTAAATCCTACAAAAGCATTATGCTGTGAGAAAACATCTACTGTTCATAGTATTATTCCTCCTCATCTCCAAGGCCTCAGAAGATGAGAAAGAGAGACTGACCATAAACTATCCCTATTTTTTATTTGTAATTTTTTTTATTTTAGACTTAAATACAAAATAAGAAAAGGAAAAAGAAACTTAAATACTAAAACAAAAGTAATACAAAATAAGAAAAGGAAAAAAAGCATTGCCATGCACACAGTAGAACGTGAGAGAGGATTCAAAATATACAGCAATAAATTTCCATTCCAAGAAAGTCAGTGTAATAAATACTACACAGTGTGTTGACAGCTGTCTGTCTTTTCTTTGTTTTCTTGTAAGTTTTCTTTTGTTGTCTGCTGTGCACTTTTTACTTTATTCTTTTTCCTCCTTCTTCCCCCAGAAAACTGAAATTAAGTGCAAGATAGATAGATGATAGATATAAATATATATGACATATCCATATAGATATAGACATGCACACATATACATATATGCACACACATACAGATCTGTGTTTAGTTTATGTATACATACATATATACATACCTATAAACACACACATATATATACCACATAAACACATATACCCGTATTTTACACTTGTTCATATATATACTTGGATATACACTTGTTCATATATATACTTGGATATCAATAATCATGGTCATGTATAGACAGATACATTCATATGTATCTTTGTAAGACCATACTAATTATCCTCTGTCTCTCTGAGGGTGGATAGCCAATAGCCTCTTCCTTCATAATTCCAAGTCTTTGCAGATTTTTCCAAGTCTACCAACTCATTTCCTACACCACAGTGATATTCCCACCTTATACTGTCTAGTTATTTTAAATAGCCCAAAACATTAATAAATATGACTGACACATAGTGAAGTTTCCCTCTTTTTCTCCTTTGATTAACTCTATTTTAGCCTTAACTTTGTTGCCGATCATAATTACCACCCCTGCTCCTTTTTCCCTAAGAAATTCTACTCCTACAACTTTATGGTTGTGTTGACTCCTCTACTTTACTTCAACCCACTACCTTGACCTCCTATTACTTAACATCCCCCCGACCAATCCTTCCCTTATCCTCTCACTCCTATTACTCTAAACACTCTTCTGTACTCCCTCTTAGCCTATTCCCTCACTCTCCCCTCTAAAGATCTCTCCTTTATCCTCTCCCCCTCCCAATTCCCTTAGTGTTTTCTTTCTGAATTTAGAAGATTTTTATACTCTTCTAGATATATATATGTCTTGTTTTCTGTTGAACTCATTCCCAGTGAAAATAGACTTCCACAAATACCAGCCCTCTGCCCCCAACTAGTTTCTCTGTATGGGTTCTTCCTCTTGTACCTCATTTACATAAGATAATTACTCTTTTTAATAGTTCCTAAATGGCTTTACTTTTAAAAAATCATATCATACTCAGGTCTTCTCCAATCTTCCTTACAAACTACTCAATTACTAATCACATTCTTAGACATACATTTTACGTAAATGAAAGATAAACAGTCTGTCCTTATTGAGTCCCTTGTAATTAGTCTTTGGTATGTACCTTATATTTCTCTTGGCTCTTGTATGTCAAATCTTCTATTAAGTTCAGGTTTGTTTATTTTATTTACAAACCAATTATACAAGAAATAAATAAAATTGTCCTGAAACATTAGAACAAGAGGAGAAAGTAGAAACAGAAAAAATCCACTGATCACTACCTGAAAGAGATCTAAGGAATTTGGTTGGCTTTCTTTTCATAATCTTGTTTTTCTTGGATTGTTCTAATTTTTTTTTTAGTTTTTCCTGAGACTTTATCATTTGATTTTTTAAGTTCTTCTATGACTTCTTTTGGGGAAGGTGATCATTTGACATTACTCTTTGGGGTAGAAGAGGGTTTCTTTGCTTCAGTATCCTCCTCTGAAGATGAATCCTAGTCTTCTCTATTTCCATAGTAAGTCTGGATTAAGTAGTAAGTTAGATTCTTTCTCCTTTGCTTGCTCATTTAAAATAATTATTATTTGTATCAATTAAGTTTTTGCAATCACCTCTAGCCCTGAGGTATGGGGAATGGTGTCTCTAGTCCCTGAGCCTTCTTCAGTTCTCCCCTTTGATCTGGTACCCAAACAAGACCTCCAGCCTCCTCCGGTAAGTGCCCACAGTCAGTGGCATCCCCACCCCACTGCTTCTGCACTCACCAGACATGTCCTGGTTCCTTCTCACTCTGGTCACATCTCTGCAGCACAGCTAGGTCTGGCTTTCCTTGTCAGCAGAGATTCCCTTGATCTTCCCCAGCTCAGACATCCAACTCCTCTCACCATCCAGGGGGTTAAAGTTTCTGTGGCTGGGGATGAGGCAGCCTCCCAATCCAACTAGCCCCAGGGCTTGTCACTTGTTGTTTAAGTGGCCTGGAGGTGTTTACTCTTCACAGGGACCAAATCTTGACCTGGAGTTTTTCTTCAGATCTTCTTTGCTTGCCCCAGAACAACCACTATTCTGCCCCCTCTTTATTTTTGCCACTCTATATTTGCCCTGAGATACTGTTACTATCTTATTTGTGGGGAAAATCTGGAGAGCTTAGAATTTTCTGACCTACTCCATCATCTTCCAGAATTTTCTCCTTGACTACCCCTATTTTCTTTAGGTATGTGTAAGGGAAAACATAATCAATCAACAAGCATTTATTAAGCCCCTAGACATTTAAAGACAGAGATAATATAGTACCTTGCTCTCAAAGAGCTCATATTCTATCAGGAGAGACATAAACACATATCAGTATGCAGTATAGAGAAAATATACAAAATAAATACAAGGTAGTCAGTCAATTAATATTTATTATGCTATTATGTGTCAGGCACTGAGCTAAGTGATGGGGATACAAAAAACAAAGAACAGAAACCCACAGTCTAAGGAACACGCCAGAACAAGGGGAGGAAGAAGAACAGTAGGCTGGTATAGGAAGAGAATTGAATTAAATTCAACCAGCATTTATTATGCGCCTACTATTGGCAAAACATTTGGTCAGGGGTGGGTATCCAAAATCAATAATGACGTTTCATTATTGAAACACAGTGTCTACCCTCAAGACACTTGCCGTGCTACCGGGGAGAAACAACACAGATTGTTACAGATAAATAGCTACAGATAAATATACACAAAGTAACTTGGGTCAGGGCAGCTAGGAGGCACAGTGGATAGACTGCTGACCTTGGAGTCAGGAGAACCCGAGTTTACTAGCTCTGTGACCCTAAGTAAGTCACTTAAACCCGTTTGCCTCAGTTTTCTTATCTGTAAAGTGAACTGGAAAAGGAAATGGCCAACCACTCCAGTGTCTTTGCCAAGAAAACCCCAAATGAGGCCATGGACCATCAGACATGACTAATCAACTAAACCACAACAAATGGGAGCCAAGCATAAATACACGGAAAGGGGGGAGTGGGGAAAGGTCTCCTGAGCTCACCTCTGAAGGAAGCTAGAGCATTCTAAGAGGTAGAACAAAGCAAGGAGAACCACCTGACCTTTGAGTTACTCCTATTTGTTAGAAATAAGGACTGTCACTACTTTTATGTTTCTGCCAGCCTAGAAAAACTTTCTCCTAGGACTGTGTACAGAAATTGTACACAAAAGGGGCCCCAGAAATACTTGTGGGCTCATAAAAATGTAAGTAAATGGAGTGGGGAGGGAACTTTGAACACAAAAACCAGGCATCCCCAAATAGGGCCTAGCCCCCCAAACCCCTCCAGGCAAGTCAGAGCCCAGCTTTAGTCTAACATTCCAGCATGTTATCCATAGAACCATCTGTTTTCATTGTCCCAGACTGGTCCCCTTTTATTCTGTAGTGCATTCCACTCTCGGTTCAGACTGGGGCAAGTAGTGAAAGACACTCCCCTTAAATATAATAAAATGCCACTCTGAAAGGAGACAAAGTGCCAGGCTTCCAGACAGTTTCAACTCATTCTCCTGCTAGTGCTATCTAAGAGTAATCTCACTCATTAACCAAGGTTACTAATGTACCTTATCTTCATCTTCAGAATAGTTGGATAATGTTAGAATATATATCATAAAGAATATACTGTTTCAACAGTACCGTTCCCAGTCTGTATCTGACACATCTGTATCTTTGGATGTCAATGGTTCATACCAGGATAATTACCAAGAGTCCAGATTCTTTTTGTGTGTGTGTGAGATTTTAGACAAATGATTAAACAGTAGATAAACACCATTATCACTAAACATATAAATAGATGTTTGTCTTGCAGCCCAGCATTCCTTGCGTAGGGAACATGGACTTCATTATGTAGCTGCGAGAATGTAGACAGCCTTATTAGGAACTGCTTAATCATCCACTCATAATTTCAAAGGAATACAGGAATCTTTCTTTCCCAGGATGAAGGAAAGAACTCTGGTGAGTGAAAAGGATAGTTGATAGTCTCTTGTAGGCTCATGGGCCAATGGAGTGCACCTTGCACATTATAGGGAATAAACTAGATACAGTTTGGAAATAAGTCATAAAATGAAAATGAATTTCTTTCAACACATTGATCATTTCAACAGTGGTGGAGTGCCATTGCTTTTTTGCCTGCTCAGCTGGAATGTCAAGTGTTATACATCAGTCCTCAGAATAATTCTTCATGTCACAGGCCTGTGAATACTCATCCAGTTCTGGAGATGGCTCATTAAACTCAGAGTGAGGGTGGGCCACTTAGCATGAAGATGAATTAATAGTTTGGACTCTTTCCAGAATGTGGTTGGGATACAGATCTCTTTTCTAGAGCTTTCTCTTAGAGCAGGATTTGCTACTCATCATCAGCCTAGGGAGGGCTGGCATTGTGGCCAAAATAGGACTTAAGTTCCAAGGCTTTCCATACTTTGGAAAGACCAGAATAAAATACTACACCCCCACAAGTCCATTGGCATTGTAGAAGGCCTAAGGATAATGCTGATGACCCTAAAAGAACCACCCAGGAAAAGCAAGTTGTAAAAATGCCATGTAGGTTATTGTAAGAGGGGTATTATAGGAATGATGAAGACCCTTGAACAACAATAGCACCTGATTCATGGTGCAAGATATTTGGGGTTCCCATTTGGACAGTAACAAATATGGAACCAGATAGATCACTTCCTTCACTGTTTAATTGGAGGTGTTATTTGGGGTAGAATATATATTATCTTTGTCATTTATCAACCTATTAAAGGATCTCCTATTTGTGAGGCAGGAACTTAACTTGAAGGATATTCAAAGATGTTTCCAAAGTCAGAGAAGATTGTTTTCCTAGCCAAATATAACAGTAATAAATCATGTGTGAAATGTCCTTAACAGGTAACTATTTGTGTATCGGATTAAATAGATGTGCTAATCAAATATGTAAGAGTATATTTCAATATATTTTCAGTAAGAGTATATTTCAGTCTTTCAGTGGATTTCCCTGGGAAGTACTCCCTCCACTAGTGCTCATCACAACTATTCCACACTTTGTCATTCTTTGGTATTCTTATCCATATCTTTGTGTACATAATCCATAGGTAATCCTACATATGACTGACCTGCCTCCTTTTCTGGTTATGCATGTTCTTGATGGTATCTTTTCTATCATTTCTCATCCCCAGACCATCCGGCAACTTTCCATTGTCTTTTGGGTTACCTCTAGTTTTGATTCTTTGGAAATTGTGTTAGTAAATTATGTTGCAACTCTGTGACACTATCAGGAGATTATTGGTGTTTAAAAAGATGGTTTTATGCAGTGGAGTGAAGGTTATCATTATCATTAAAAATGTAGCACAATTCCCCAAATGCAATCCAATCTCCTTCCTTCCTCTTACTCATAGTTCATTGTCAGTTTCTAGAGTCTACCCAAGATAACAGAGTTAGTCCAACATGGATGAATTCAACGACTAACTCCATGTCATAATTTACACTTTGTGTGTTCTTCAGTCTACTTTCTCTTTCCAGTGTAGATGGCTATGCCAGTCCCTTCTGGGCTTCCATTCATTTCATTGAGGATGACCTGATTACATGGTGTAATCAGCACAATGTTATTTACAAAGAGAAGCTCCTGGGAAAACCTCAACTTCCAAATGGAATCTCTCTTCTATTTGGACTTGGTGCCTGATGATGTTCTGTAGTGATTAACACAACATTAAACAAGAAGATTACTGTTTACTTAATTACTTTGACTCAAAGGAATTCCACAAGGGAACTCTGAATGGTTCAGAATCAAGAAATTATACTCTGACAGCCCTCCTCCATGTCTTCCCAATTGGCTGATTAGTATATCATGCAAATTAAAATCAAAAACCCTTTAATAATGTTGCCCAATACCCACTACTGGGAGTAGTATTCAGTGGCATTCTCTCGTCGTTCTCAGTGAGTTATAGATGCCTATCATGGAACCCTGTATAAATTTAATATATACGTGCAAGGTAGTTTATTAAAGGGGGAGCTATTAAGGCTGCATTTTGCCCTAACAATATGTTCCATTTTTTGTAAGTCAATAAAGAACTGACATCTCCTATTTTCTAGACAATTGTGTTACTACAAGAAAGGGTTCTGATGTAAAAAATCTGCAAAGGTCTAACTATTCTCATAGTTTCATCAAACATTTCATCAAAGTATTCATAAACCACTCTCATGAAGATTTTCTAGAGTTGAAAAAGTAAGCATATAGGTAAGGAGAGGTATGGCAGGAAATATTTAACAACTGGTTCTCTGGGGGAGAATTTATGTACAAGACACTTTTAGATTTTATCTGCATTATTAACATTTTATCTATCACTAGTTCTAGACAATCAGCAAAACAATAAATCAAATCCTGATTTATGTGAAGTATTTGATGATTTTTAAGATACAAATGCTCATATTGAAATTTAACAACCAGTTCTTGTAAACTTGTAAACAAATTCTTATAAACAAAAGAGTAAGAGTTACTGATATCTATTGACCTCTTACTCTATTGTGGCTACATGGCATCAACACTTGAAATACAACTGCCTCCAAAGAGAGGAAAGTGAGTATCACTTAGAGGGCAATGGAGAGGCACATGGTGGATCTGAGTAGGCTGCTATATACGACCAATAAAAACTGCAAAGAGCAGGGATAAGAGATATCATCAATCAGCTGTGTAATGGGAGGAAGAGAAGGGTTGGCTGGGTCATAGGACAAGAGTGGGAAAAGGCAGTTGTATGGCTAGAGGCGTACTGCTGGAATCCTCAGGAAAATATCAGGACAAACTGGGGAAAGCCTCTAATACGTTGGATAGACCCTCTGTGGCAAACTTTAGGAGGGAACATGGGCAAAAGTTTGTTACAATGAATAGGCATGGATGAGTTTCTGCCTTCATTATTGGAAAGAACTTCAAATCAATGAGATCACAGATAGATTTAAGTATTTTAGTATTTATTTACTCTGTGTCTTTCTCATTGTGTCTGTTTGTCTATCTCTCCCTCTTTCGGTCTCCACCTCTCCTTCATTCTCTGTCTCCCTCTCTCTCTCTCTTTCTTTGCCTCACTGTCTCAGTCTCTCTGTCTCTGTCTCTCTCCCCCCCCCACCTCACTCTCTCTGTCTTACTCCCTCTCTCTCCTCTCCCTCACTGCTCTGTCTCTCTCTTTCACTGTCTATCTCTCTCTCCATCTCCTTGTCTCTGTCTCTGTCTTCTCTCTCTCTCCACACACACACACACACACAAACACATAGAGACTTTTGTTTAAGTCCTTCTTCACACACATACATATATACATACCTGCGTACTAGCTGGGTTAACTTGGACAAGTCATTTAACCCCTCATTGCCTAAGCAAATCTCTAAGACTGCAGAGCAGTTGTTATTACATCAGTGGTTCTACTCCACCATGAAATCACAACTTTGAAATATATAAAAGTTTATGGCTGCTCACCTTTTTCTTTCATTTGGAACTTTGCCTTTTTGAGCTATCTTGAAATTCATTTCATTATTTAACTTCCAGAATGACTTTCCTTCTATGTCATCAGGTCCAGTTGTTTTCCCTGGCTTCATCTTCTTATGTGCCAATGATTATTTACATCATTTTATTGTCCTTCTTTGGGGTTTCCTCGGTAAATACGGTTTTGCAGTGGTATACCATTTTCTTCTCTAGCTCTTTTTACAGATGAGAAAACTGAAGTAAAGAGTTAGGTTGACTTGCCCAGATTCACACAGCTAGTTAAGGATCTGAAAGTCACATTTGAACTCAGGTCTTCTTGACTCCAGGCTCCATGTTCTATCTCCTTTGCCACCTAACTGCCTTGTTGCCCTTCTACTTTAAAGACTCTTGGGATGATCTTAAGCCCCACATACACTCAATTGGTTCTCGCTCTCATATTTCCTTCTTTTTGCCATTTTATGAGGCAATGCTTCTTCAAACTTCTATCCTCCTCCTCCAAAATGGTTTTTGAAAATAAGCTTATGTTTTCCTCTGCATTCTATGTGTGTGACAAGGAGATTGTGTCAGCCAACTGAAGTGACAGGGATTCTTTTAGTTCTCTCACTGTAGTAACCATGTGGCATTTGGTACAATTCTCTAAGAGGTTCTGAAGAGCAAAATTCATGTCTTTTATTTTGTTCATTTCCCACTTTCCAGAGTTGAACAACTTGTTGATGGTTGCTATAACTGTACATAGGGTCATCATTTTATCTTTATCTTATTTTCCCCTATTTGTCATAGATTTTGACCTTTAACCAATAGATGAGCTGATTCCTATACACAGCCACACAGTCAATTATGAAATGATTTCTACAGTTTCCCTTTTTATGATGTTGTTAGATATTTGTCACTTGTCACTAGTCCCTTCTGACATCCCTTTAATAAAAAGTATTCATCAACAGGCATGAGATTTTTGAGTCATCCACAAACCTTTGATGTAACTGTGTCCTCCTTCTTCCCCTGGGTCCACCTTTGCATCTAAATCAGCAAGTATCCAGGGACATGTCTACTTTGTTTAGAGAATCTTGTCAAATTCTTCATGAGATTTTGTTTTCATAAAGAAGCAATTATCATAATAACATTATAGTTACATTGTACCTATTAGCTGTCAAAGTACTTTCCCATCTGATCTGATCACAGGATAATGAGACTTAGAATTGAAAGGAACTTAGAAACCACCTAGGCCAGCTGCCCCATTTTACAGATGCTCACATCAATCCTATGACTTGAGTAGAGAAAGTGTTATTATACCTCCCTTACTTGTACCTAGTAGTACTAGAATAGGAACTTGAGTCTAGATTTCCTGACTCTTAATCCAGCGGTTGGTTAGGAATGAGAATAACTTTTAGGAAGATAAAATTTTTGATAGAGAATCCCTATCAGGCCCCTATCTCTCTGTGGAAAGCTCCTTCAACTCATACAGCCACTTTCTCCTTTACTCCATGTGCCCTATCAAAACTTAAAATCATGGCAGGTCAAAAGCACATCTTTCTAATTGATTGATTAGTATATTTTTTTATGTCTTATTTGTTTTATTTTAATTTATGGAATAAATCAAACATTTCCATAACAGTGTAATTCTAACAAAAGATGATTGCTCTTGAAACTGAAAATCTATTATGTACAATTTTCTATTCCTTTTAAATATATAATAAATTTTCCATATAACTTTCCTTTTTTCTTTTACTTTCTTTTTGTCTTAATCTCTTCATCAAAATCTGGACAGATAACATCATCAGGTTTGTCTCATGGTCCTTATGTGGAGGACAAGTTGATATTTATAAAACTTTCAGTTGCTGCAGCTGGAAATCCCCAAACAATGATATTTGGTATTCATGATTGTGATTCATCATCTATCAGTGCAAAGAATGCTTTTAGGTTAGAGAATAACAACTTAGGAGACCCTGCCCAAGAAGCTCATGATGTTAACCTTTAAGCAAAAGACAAGCCAGACTGTCATGAGTGAGTGCATGCTTAAACTGGAGATTGTCTGCCAAGATTTTAAAGTATTTTCAGGGGCAAAAGGGAAGGATGACCCTAGGAAAAATGCGAAGTAGGGAAAGTTAGTCTTCTCTATGCTTTTATCTCATTCAAACCCATTCATCTTGCCTATCTCCCCTAGACAGCCAGTGTTTGCCTCTTACTCCAGCCACAATTTTTTTTTTTAGAGCTAGAAAGATGTCAAGGTCCCCTAGTTCAACCCTTTTATTTTATAGATGAAGAATCTGAAGCTCATAGAGGTTAATTGACTTCACCAAAAATTACATAGTTGAATGATAGAGCTACAGTAAAAGGCTCTGATTCCTGGTCCCCTGTTCTTTCACATCTCCATGATCCTCCCTAACATGAAAAAAAAGCAGTCTGGTCAAGTGAGTCACACCAAGGTGTGATCCTTCCCAGGAGTAATCACTTCGTAATGAAACACTCTGTAGGGAAATCCATATTTAATTAATTCAAAAGAATAAATCTCTTTTGTTTCTGTTTTATATATATTTCCATATGCACACATCTCCTTTAATAGAATGAAAACTCCTGAGGTCAAAGATTGTTTTATTTTTTGTTTTTATATTTGTCAGTGCCCTGGCCCTCTAGGTCCTCAAGTGTGGCCCTTTGACTGAATCCAAACTTCATAGAACAAATCTTCTTTAAAATAAGCTATTTGTTATGTAAAACTTGTGCTCAGTCAAAAGGCTACACCCAAGAACCTAAAATGTTACATGTGACCTCTTACTGCTGCAGGTTCCTCTCTCCTAGTCTGTCACATAGTAGGTACTTTAAAAATGCTTATTGATTGATGAGGGTATATTTTTATACACTCTATTGCTTGCAAAGGAAAGATACTTTGGGTGACCTAGGGCAGAACTTGATAAATATTAACCTTTTATGTGCCATGGACCCCTTTGGACGTCTGGTCAAGCCTCTAAACCCCTTCCTAGAATAATGTGACAGTATATACATAGGATTATAAATGGAAACAATTATATTCCTCTCCTCATTTCTCACCTGCCTGTATTACTTGTGGTCTTCTCTGACTGATTTCTCCACTAGGCTCCAGGATATTCATTATTATATATATATCTTATCATCCTTTAAGATCCCATCAGCCTTAGTACTTGGCCTCTTTACTACCTCTGATTGGGGGGTGTGGCCATGAACCCCAAATCCTCTAAGAAGAGAGCTCAGCTCAGACAGTTCTTCATTTCTCACCTGCCTACACAACTTTAGGATTTATGAGATTAACCCCTCTCACTATGTCTTCATCACTTTCCTTCCCCTCCACTTTTCAACTCCCTTTTGTGTTGACTTCCTCCCATTAGATTATAAACTCCTCGAGGGCAGGGACAGTTTTTCTTTTTTCATATTTGTATAGCACAGTGCCTGACAAATAATAGGAGCTTAATAAATGTTTACTGGCTATTGATTATATTGAAATACAGCTGTCAATTAAAAAAAACAACAACAAGTTGATGGGTTCCAGATTAAGAATCCTTCTCTAGATGTTATCCAAGGTATCTTATAGCTCTATTATCTCATTATTCTAACTTGAAAAAATCATCAGGAATGAACAAAGACCACTAAGGCCAAAAGTTGAATATATTACTTTGAAAAGAAAGAGTGAGGTTAATGACTTCGTGCAACTCTATCCTATTCATATCTAATTCAATCACAAGTCAAGACATCACCCTTGTGATGTCTGAGAATGAAGATACAACAACAGTACATCACGTTTAAACAAAATCAGGGGGCGGAGCCAAGATGGAGGAGTAGAAAGACTCACATTTGCTAGCTTCGAACCCACAGCCCATAGATTTCCTGTAAAAAGAACTCCTGACAAATTCTGGAACAGTGGAAGCCG
>JAQQSK010009310.1:0-13136 GCA_028658325.1 Potorous gilbertii | reverse complement strand
ATGCAAAAATAATAAAAACTGAAGGATGGAGATGTATGAAAATTAAAATTTGTGAATATTGGAGGTTGACTGAGTTCTCCAAAGATACACAAACATTTCATTTGAATAATTTCTGATCAAATTATGGCTCTTTAAAGAATAGCACATATTCTTCCTCCTATAAAATATTAGAAAATTTCCAAGATTTTAAAAGATGTATGTAGACTTTCCCCCCATAAAGGTAACCCAAGTAGTAACGCACTGTGTTGAAATGGGAAAAGTAATGGCATCAAAAGCCTTAAGTCTATATATATGTATGTATATGTATATATAACTCCCACATAGACAGATTTGTATCTATATATGTCCTACATATGTAAAAAGACTATTATATATCTATATAGCTGGTATATAAACTGGCTGTGGGATCAAGCCCTTATACGTGTTGTTAACTGCAAAATGAAAGGGCTGAAATAGCTAAAATCTATGAATTCTGTGTTCTCAATGACCTTTCTAAAATACATTTCTGAAGGACACAGAAAAAAAATATATTTCCTTAATTACTTAAATACATGTGAGGAAGCTAAGATATCTGTCCTTTAGTACCATACACATAATAAAAAAAATGTAATCTAAGTGAAAAGTGGTTAGGCAACACCACCGCTCACATATGAGAGCTGGGAGTTTTCGTTTTGTAGAATCAGCTTTAATGAGATGAAGAGTAGCATCCACAGCAGATAAGATGTTCACCCTGCTGCTCAAAAACTACCTCTTAGGAGGAATGCGCTGGACTATTATAATGAACAAAGTCAAGTCAATATAGATTAAATTTATCTCCCTGTTCCTGTATCCTCCCTCCCTGCCCTGAGAAAGGAAGTCATGAAGGTAAAGGGAATTAAAAGCTGAGATTTTAGGTGCTACATTTTTAGGAAACAAATTAATTTTACCTAAGAATAATATGAAGTCAGCATACTTCTTCAAGGAAAAATGATATTTCTTAGGTGCTACAGAAAGATCAATTTAGATATGACCTTGTTAAAGTTTATATAAGCTTCTGAAAGTAAACTATAAATATGAAGTTCATAATTTAAGATATAATTTCTTTTGTTCTTTGTGCATTTGAATATTTGAGTTCATAAAAAAGAAAAAGTCAGAAAAATTTTAAAATAAAATGAAAGGTCAAGTAACAAAGGACAAAAAATAAATATGTGACACGAGTCTTATAAAAATAGTGTCAGGAATGCTAAAGACCAGAAGAAGTTGAGTCTGACAAAGAAAGTTGATGACAACAAAAAGTTTGATTTTATTTTTTTTAAAGTCCTATCAGGAGAAAAAAAGAGGGTCAAAAAGAGCTCTTTGGAACAGTTTTAACAGAGAAGAGAGAAAAGGGGGAGCTGACTTTTGCACTGGAAATGAGAGAACAAAAATCACTAATGGAGAGCTGATACACAAGATATGTAAAGAAATATTTAGAAAACCTAGTTGCTTTTGATGAATTCCAGTCAGCTGGCCAAGACGAACTACATCTGCAAGTCCTACAAGAACTGGTAGATTTGATTGCTGAGTCACCATCAGTGATATCTGAGAGACTATGGAAAACAAGAAAAGTACTACCAGACGGAAGAAAAGCAAAAGTTATCCTGATTTTTGAAAAGTTTTTTTTACAATGAACAGCTACTGTCTGTGATATCTGAAAGATCCTGGAAAATGTGAGAGATAATCCAGACATAGAAAGAGGCAATGTCTTGATTTTCAAAAACAACACAAAAAACCCGAGTGAAAAAAACTTTAGGCTAGTGAGCTTGACTTTGATTCCTGGGAAAATTATAGAATGGAAAATTAAAGAAATTATTGGTCTAGCTGTGAGTCTGGGCAAGTCACTTAACACGGATTGTCTAGGGGAAGGGAAGGAGGAGAGAAAGAGGGAGGAAGGGGGAGAGAGAGAAATTGATTGATTATTGGTGAACATCTAGAAAGGTGGTAACAGAGAGCCAGTTTGATTTTATCAAGAATAACCTAATTTCCTTTTCTAACAGGATTTCTAAACTAGTACATGAAGGATAAGAAAGACAAGAGTCTATCTATGCTTCAATAAAGTTTTTGATATGAAGTTTTAATTCACTTTTGAGAAGATAGAGATGTAGTTTTCAGAACTAGTGAGCTTGCTAGACTCAAAGACAATAATGGCTCAATGTCAACACAACAAGAGGTACATTATGGAATAAACAAGGGGATCTGTTCTTGATCTTATGCCTTTTTATACTTTTATCAACAACAGATAAAATTCATCAAATCAGCAGATGACATAAAACTGGAAGGGATAGCTAGTATCCTGGATGGCAGAATTAGGACATAAAAGGATCTTGATAAGCTAAAGTGTTAAATTAAATCTAATAAGAAAACACTTATGAATAAAAAAACAACTTGGTAAATATAAGATGGGAGATTCATGGGCAGACAGATGTTCTGAAAAAGAACTAAGAATTTTAGTGTAGTACAAGCTCAATAAGGTTCAGGAGTATAACGAGGCAGGCAAAAGAGTTATCATCATCTTGGAGTACATTAAAAGAGGCAAGCTTCAAAGAATAAGGAGGTGATGGTTTCATTGTAGTCTGTCTTCTTTAGGTCTCCCTATTAAAGACACTGATAAAACAGAAAGTGTTCAGAGGAGGGTATTGAATCTATATCTTACGAGGATCATTTGAAGGAACTATGCATGTTTACACTAGAAAAGACTCACAGGGTATTATTATATGTTAGCTGTTTTCGAGTAACTGAAGGACTGTCATGCAAGGCCCTTTTGTTGACCTATTCTCTTTTGCTCCAGAGGGTAGAACCAGGAGGAATAAGCGGAAGTTGAAAAAGAACCAATTTAGGCTTGATGTCAAGAAAAGTTTCCTAACATTAAGAACAGTTCTAGAGTGAAATGGACTGCTATCCAAAGGAGGTGGGTTTCTCCTCCCTGGGGGTCTTCATGAAGAAGCAGGAAGCTACCTTTCACATATGTCTTAAAAATCTCAAACTTTATGATAATTAATAATAATAATACTTAAGGAAAAGAAAACATGGAATAAATTACTATAGATAATGCTATTCATATTTCAGTGACAAGTGAATTATGGAGTAAAACTAAATAGTTTTTTTTTCTTTAAGTTTTCCAAGTCTTGACTAGTCATTCTCTGAATTGTCCTTTGCCTCCATTTCCTTTACATTCTTACTTCCCACGATTCTGGTTTTGGATCTCACTATGTATCATCAGTATTGTTTTGATAATCCAGTGTCCAGTCTCTTCCCCTTTAAAGACAATTTAATGTTAAACAATCCTATAGGAAAAGAAAAATCTAAAACCTGTCAGACTAGCTAGCATTCAGGGCTGGATCTGGGCCCACACACATTTCTAGGTTTTAATTTCCAGTACTTTCTTTAATGAGCTCTACAACACAAGTCAAGCTGGGCTACCTGCTATTCCTGAACATATCTCACACTTTGTACTTTTTTTGTTCATTCCAAGTTATTTGAATGAAATATTCTTTCTACTCATCTCTGTATAGGAAAATCCTACCCCCATCTTTAAAGCCAGGCTAAAATGTGCTAGCTCTTCTTAGAAGCCTTTTCTTATTTTCCCCATCCAGAATTATTATTTTCTCTAAAATCCCACATTACTTTGTCACAGAATCTGGCATATAACAGGTATTTTTGATCATCAATTGACAATTACACCATATCTTATATTAAATTTCTGTGTATTTCCCAATACTGTCAAATATTTGAGGCTTAGGACCATCTTGTCCCTATTTGCAATCCCCATAGCACCTAGCAGTGTGCTTTGCACATACAACACATTCAGTGATGGCTAAATTGAGGGCTTTTAGGACTTCTATTCGATGATCCTTTATTACTGTTTAATTCAATTCAACAAGCACTCTTTTAAGTGTCTACTATGTGCTAAACATTGTGAGAAGCACTGGGAACAGAAAAAAAAATACCTAAAAGAACATCAACTTTTTTAGGAGTTTTAATATTTTATCAGTTATAGTATACTTGTTCTATTAGTGAACATTCTAAACCAGCATTTTTTTTTCAAATATCCTATAACTCAAACTTTTCAGTAACTCAAAGCCTGCTTCATTCCTTCTCTGAATTAGTTAAAATCAGTGAAACTGTGCTGTAATGTTTACATATGAAATTTCAAATATAATTTACTAATTAATTCTATACAAAATGACAAGATAGTTTAGGAGTTACTTTTCCACTTCTACTGTACATTTAGTTATCTGTCCTTTCTAATAATATTTTGAATTCATAAATTCTGTTTACACGCAATTTATAATCTGATTTCAAAATTTATGAAAAATTCAAAATTGTGTTTTAAAAAATAACAAATAGCCAAGTCTCAATTTTAAAATTTATTTAGGATACTTTATGCACTCTTACACTGACACTCTGTGGGTAACTGAAGTACAGCATCATAAACTATCTGAAAGGCAGAAAAAATGCTAACAGGTCAAACATTTTTTTTTAAAGCACCATCCTACAAAGTGTTAAGAGAACAGAATGCCAGATTTATAGAATTAAATATATAATCATGTTACTATAGAAAACGTATCATATGTCACATTATGTGCATTTTAATGTATGTATGTCTGTAAAAATAGGAGAATGTTCCTGAGTAACAATGAAACAAACTCTATCAGCCTACACAGCTATGCTCCTGGTTTCTGAAATACCTCTCAGCCGGTTAGTGGCTGTAATGGCAGGAAACATTTCTTGGCAACCAGCGTAAGGAGGAAAAAGGAAATCAAACAAGGATCACATAAGTCAAGAGTAAGAGTCAGAAAAAAATACAAATATTGCATTGAACTAGTTATAGAGAATAAAAAACTGTAGCAAAGACACGGCAAGGAAGAAAATGAAGAGCTAAAATAAATTAGGGTAGTTGTCATTCAACAAAGAAATATGGACAGAAAAAAGACATATTAATCCCCAAAGAAAAAAAGACATATACAAAGACTTCCCCCTTTTGTGACCTTTTCAGATAACTTGGCTAATGAGTTTACAGGATCATAAAATCTTAAATCTAAAGGTGGGCAGGCCCTTAGAAATCATCCAGTCTTGCCCTCTGACATTTTACAAATAAAAAAATCTGAGGCCAAAACTTAATGAATTTTCTAAATTCATTCAAACAGTTAAGTAGCAGAGGCAGAATTTGAACACATGACTTCAGATGTCAAATTCATCTCTTTTTTACTATATCCTTTAGGTATATTGTATTTTAACAACTGGTAGATTTGAAAGGTTAAATGAATGAAAATGAAGGGGGAGATCTTCTCCAAGAAGGGAAGGACCTCTGACATTACTTCTATTTATCTTGTATAACTGAATATTTGAGAAAAAATATTTCTGATAAATTCATTGTGAATTTAGGTTTATTTTAAATTTACTACTTCAGTTCAAAATAAGTATTAATTCAAAGGAATATACTCCACCTATGATTAAAACTTAACAATAATAGTCCTGATCTGATGGAGAACTTGACATATGAATTCAATACTGTGTTTTAAGAGCTCATTTCCACTAGCCACCAACAGTACAAAAATCATATCCCATCTCTGTACCTTTGTGTAGGAGTCCCCCCTTACCTTTAACTCTTAAAATTCCTAGCTTCTTTCAAAATTCAGTTCAGACATCAGTTCCAACACAAAAATCCTCTTACACAGTACCTATCCTGCTCATTCTCTTAAAGGCAGCATGACATAGTGAATACAGTAGAGTCAAAAGGACCAAGGTTAAATTCTACCTTTGTACATCCTGTATTTATAGTCACAGAGAAATCATTTACCCTTTTGGCCTTAATTTCCTCACCTATATATAGGGATAATAAGAATACCTGGAGCATCTGCCCTATAGGGTTGTGGAGCTCCAATGAGATCATGCAAATAACGTTTTTTCCTTCAATTACACAACATCAGTTATTATACATATATGTTCCCTTGTAGAAGGTAAACTACTTTTTGCCTTTTATAAATCAAGTCAAGCTGCGGTTAGCACAGTTCCTAACCATAAAAGGAGCTTAATAAACGTTCACTGAATATCTAGACGAGGCTATCTAGCCTTTGATTGAGCAATATGATGAAATGGTGTAATGGAATAAGTAACAGATTGGACATCAAAGGCACTAGATTCCAGATCTGTCACTAACTAGTGTCTCATTTGTAAATTAATATGACTAGCCTGGATAATTTCTATGGTTTCTTTTGGGCATTCTATGCTCCTTGAGCATAAATACCAGGGGCTTTATGACATCTATCCAGCAACAGAATATGTTGATTTTTACAAAGTTCTTTCTTACGTAAGAAAAGGCAGTATGATTTAGTGGATAGAAAGCTGTCTGCCTGAAGGTAGAAAGAACTGGGTTCAAGACTTGCCTTTGATACTGGCTATGGTGACCCTAGGAAAGTCATTTAACTTTTGTTGCAGAGAATGTGATGACACATTGCTAGAGGGAGCTTCCTCACCTACTAGGAGTTCCCTATATCAAAGAAACCACAGGTCTACCTCCCCTATTCCTTTTTTTTATATAGAGCTGAAATCTATATCTGTGTAATTTCCATTTATTCATTCTAGTTGTTACTTTTCAAAGAAAACAGAACAAGTTTCCTTTCTCTTCTACCATGACAGTACTCAAATATTTTAAAACTATCCTGTCTTCCCTTACTCTTCTTTTTTCCCAAACTTCAGTTAATTCATATACAACACAGTATATTTCATTTTCTTAGCCTTGCATTTATATCCCCAAAGTATAAAACATTAAATTATCCTAACATGATACACAGAGTAACAGTTTTGGTACAATTACCAAAAATAATGTTTGCTAACTCTAATATGTACATTGTCAACTAAATACTAATTTACCTATTTCCAGAATAAAAACTACCAAACAAAAGTTTTGTTTTTATTTTAAAAATATAATGAAGTTATATGATACAATCTAAAAAGAACACAATTATCTTTTTATAAACTAGATAATATTGAGGAAATATATACTTATTTTTAAAAAAAGCATAAATATACTAAAGCAGGATTGCTGATTAGTTAAAAATACATTTGCTGACTTGCTTGTGTTTGGAAACCTACATAACTTAAGTTAAGGACGTAGTAAAGGGTTTTACTTCTGTACTCCTCCCTTTAACTTAAATATGTTTTTCTTTGTATTGGAATAGGATTAATTTTATATAACTATATATTTAGAGCTGGAAAGGATCCTAGGCTATCCAGTTCAATAATCTCATTTTACAGATGTGGAAACTGAATCCAGGCTATGGCACCGTCTGCGTAACCTTGGCAGGTCAATCTACCCTTATGGATTTAAAGCCAGATCCTCTAATTCCAAATCCACTGCTTTGTCTCCTCTTCCATTTTGTTGCTATTGTTAAGCTGTTTTTCAGTTGTGTTCGACTCTTTGTGACCCCATTTGAGGTTTTCTTGGCAAAGATACTGGAGTGGTCTGCCATTTCCTTCTCCAGCTCATTTTAGATGAGGAAACTGAAGCAGAGAGGGTTAAGTGATTTGCCCAAGGTCACATAGCTAGTAAGCGTCTTAGGTCAGATTTGAATTGACTTTCAGGCCCAGTGCTCTATCCACTGTACCACCTAGCTGCCTTACCTTTCATGCTAACTCTGAAATAAAACAGCGGGCCGAAATGGAAATAAAAATCACATATGGTATATTTATTTAGATGTTCACAGCACACTTAAGATACCAAATCACTTAGGATAGGGAAAGTCAGTCTAAAATACTAACATCATTTGAAATAAAAGCACCTAAAAAAAAGTTTTATTACTTTCAAGAATATGGTAACTACAATCAAGGACCTACTTTAACAGATAAAAAAGATTACATCATCATCAAAAAAAAAAAAACGAGTCCAAACATAAGCAAAAGAGATATTGGTCACATCTAGGCCAAAAGAAACGTAGGCTCAAAGATTTTAGAGCTAAAGAGCATCTTTGAGTCACTTAGTCTAACCTTATTTGCAGAGGCTGTTAGGTGCCACACGGAATAAAGTACAGGCCAGGTGTCAAGGAAGACCTGAGAGCAAATGCGGCATGTGACACTAGTTGTGTGACCCAAGACAAATCACTTAAGCTGTTTGCCTATTTCCTCAACTGAAAAAGGAAACAGCTCTCAGTACAGTGCCTGGCACATGGTGAGCACTATATAAATGTTACTGTCATCATGATTATTCCCACTGACGGTGATCTCAGAGAGTCTAAGGGCCCAACGTCAGAGTTTCTTTTACTACTAAATTTGAGATTTTATCAGTGTATACAACTCCAGATACAGGAATATTTTCTACTAACATGAGGCTGACTTGTCTATGACTTAATAAATACTAGAGATTCATATTAGGCATAGACAAATAAAGAGTTGTACAGAGTCACAAAGATGGTGTGTCATAGGAGGAACCTGAATTCAGGTCTTCCTAAAAGCAGATCCAGCATCTATCCACTAAAAACCACATTGCTTCTTTTTATTACCACATTAGTAATTAATACTGTTATTTCACATAAATGTTCTTTTTCTCTGAATCTGAAAATCTACTCAGGTTTGTGAAATTCAATACAAAGAAAATTTTTAGCTAGGTATCTGATTCTTCCTGGGCTAGTCTTTCCAGAAGTAGTTGTACTTTTGTTGGCTGTAGTGTGGAAGCTGAAATACTTCTTGCTCCTCCAATGACACTTCCATGCCCTCCATCACTCCTCCTTTGAAGTTCATTTGACTTATATTTATTATATGAGCAAAAAATCTGGTCGCTTTTTTATATAGACCTCCAGGATACTCTTGATTCTTTCTCAATAAATTCAGCTTCTGGCTCACGGTCTTTCAATTTTCTCCATAACTCTTGTTTCTAACCTAGTCATTCGTGAAGTCATCCACGGCTCCTCACTCTTTTTTAACCATCACACTCATTCAACGGTTAAGTGTTTTACCAACTACCTTCTCTACTCTGACAAATGCTACCATTCTGGTTCAGACCCTCATCACCTGGTGATGTCTGCCTGCTAAGTCTTTAATTATAATACCCTGCTGGTGGGTCTGATTGCCTCAAGTCTTTCCCCACTCCAATCTATCCCACATTCAGCTGCCTAAATGATCTTTCTAAAACTCAGTTCTGACCATAAACTACAGTGTCTCTCTATTACCTCCAGAATCAAATATAAAACCCTCTTTTTGGCTTTCAAAGACCTTCACAACCCAGCCCCTTTCTACTTTTCCAGTCTTCTTACACTTTATGCAATCCCATGTACCCTTAGCACCAGTGATATTGACTCAATCCATGAACATGACATTTTCTGTCCCAACCTCAGGCATTTTCATGGCAGGTTCCCATGCCTGGAACTCTCTCCTTTTTTATCTGTACTGTTCATTCAAGTTTCGGCTAAAATTCCTCCTTCTACAGAAAGCTTTTCCCAGGCCCGCTGCATCACAGAGCTTTCCCTCTGGCAGTATATCTGATTAATAATGTATAATACCACCAACAAATAACTGGTTACATGCAGCCTCCTTCGTTGCACTGTGACATCCTTGAGACAGGGCCTGCTTTTTCCTTTCTTTTTGTCCCCAGTAATTACCACAAAAGCCTAGGATATGGCAGAGGCTAAACAAATTGACTTAACAAGTTGACTAAACTTACCTGGAACCCATTTAATTTCCATTTCCATGTCATTGTCTTTGGATTTCTTTTCTTTTTCTTGAACAAGCTGCAAAAGTTGCCTGTACTTGGTTATTTGTTCATCATCATCCTTTTGGCTCTTTTTAGATTTGACATCTTCTGCCCCATCGATTCCATCATCACCTAATAAAAAAAAATTTAGTTTAACAACACATCCATTAAAAATGACAACAACAACCCTACAACTGGGGTCTGTGAGATAAAATGCATACTAATCATTAACCCAGCTACAAAAGAACCATGTTAACTATTGCTCTATGTGTGAAGTACAGGATCTTTCAACCAGCACTTGCTACCAGAAATTCCCAATAAAAGAATACTTCCGAACTAATGAGGGTCAAAATGTTTTCGGCAGTTATGATTAAATGAAGACTAATTTCGTATAAAGCTAGCATTATCATGTCATGCTATTTTATTCGTTCTACTTTTTCATTAAATAAAAAACAATTATAACTGCTGAAAACAGGCTGTGAAACAATATAGCTGTTTACACTCCATAACCAAAATAACTTAAATCTCTTTACTCCCAACTATACAAAACTTTCTACCATTATTTTTAAAATAAAGTTCTAAAAAGGATTTTTGAAAAGTGACTAAACCTGATATTTCTGGCTGCAACACAAATCAGAATTGAATGTGCTTTATTGGAAATATTCCTGAATTGGTTTTACTTAAAGAACTCAATATATGACTCAAAATATAGGACTTAAATCTCTCTGCGACACTTTTTTTCCACCAGTAAAATCAAGAGATTAGCCTAGATTTAATCCTTTTTTCTGTTAGCTGAAATTTTTGGCATTCTGGCAAAGTCTATGTAGACCCCTTTTCAGATATGAAAAAATATATAAAATAATAGCCTAATCCTGTGGAAATCAATCATATGAAATACAGTCATCAAAATTTTTTAAAACAAACCACAGATCACAGATTAAGAATCATGAGATTAGATGGTTTCTAAGGTTCAAAATTCTGTAATTTTATGTGATGTTTATAAATATTTGATTATATTCAGTGATGCTTCAGATGTTTGTGGTTGGAAAGTGGGCAGAATTCTCAATCATATACCAAATTACGCAAACACATACATTTTTGTAAGTTTGATCCATTAAGTTTTTTCAAGTTTGGTGAAGAATGGGGGGGCGGGGGGGAAGGACATAAGAAAAACAGAAAATAGTATTTTAAATCTACTATTTATCACCAAAGGAAATATAAGAAAAGCAGAAAATAGTATTTTAAATCTATTATTTATCACCAAAAGTAAGCCAGACCTAAAGAAATTAGGGTGTTAAAGATATAATTCATAAAATTCATATGTCACTAGATTAGATGCCAGAGTAATTGTCAATCAGTCATTTAGCACTCATCATGTGCCTACTAGGTGTGAGGCAATGTGCTAAGCACTGAGGATACAAAGAAAGGGCAAAAACCAGTCCATGCTCTCAAGGAGCTCAAAGTCTACAGGAAGAAGACAACATACAAACAGCTATGTATAGACAAGAAGTATGCAAGGTAAATTGGGAGATAATTTCACAGGGAAGTCTATTGCATTAATGGGGACCAGGGAAAGATTCTTGTAGGTGGGACTTAGGCTGGAACCTGAAGGAAACCAAGGAAGCTAGGAGAAAGAGAAAAGGAGGCAGAGGTCCAGGCTTGGGATACAGCAAATGAAAATACCCTAAACAAGGAGATGGAGTGTCCTGAGAGGAAGATAGTGTCACTGTATCACAGAGTAGACTAGAAAGGTAGGAAAGAACTAAACACAGGTCTTCAATACTTGATCCTAGAGGTATAGCAGTGCATTATTTTTGTATCACAGTTAAGTTACAAACTATGCTACAGAAGTCTTGCTACATTATGTTACAAGTTTAAAACATTTGATACAATTCACTCACTTTTCCATCTGACCCAAGGGTCCTTCTGTTTAGTAGGTAATTTACAATTTGCTAAATTTTGTTCTGAGAATGGGTTAAAACTTCTAATTTATCCTTGATTAGTTTGACATTTTAAATTATTACAGATACTTGTCAACTTTTTACTTCTCAGTTTTGCTGACAAATAATATAGTACTTTATGATAATTTTTTTATTTTCTTACTCTCTGAACTCACCTTGGTCAGTTCATATTTTCCTTATCTCCCTTTGGTAATTTGTTTTCTAGGTTTCCCAAGAATTATCTTTTTAAGTTCTATAGTCTTTTAATTTTCATATTTCTTTACTTCCAAATTTCAGGGTTGCTAATTTGTGCATGCTCATTGATTTTCCCTATTTCCATTCTGTGAATATATAGTTTTGGAGATGTAAATTTCCTCTAAGTTTTAATTTAATTTTGATTTATGATTTTTGGTATGTTATAGCATTGTTATCATTCTTTTTAATATAATTATGGATTATTTCTATTTCTATCCTATTTATTCTTTGATCCACTTACCAATGAGGATGTTATTTAAACCTTTATTATTCCTTGGAACTAGAGACATATGGCCCCAGATCAAGGAGATTCCTATAAAACATGCTATTTAATTCAGACGTCCAACTACCATCACATCCTGCTTTAACAGTACATGCAAGGGATGCAACTATGAATTCCTCCTTAATAGGGTAGCACAGTGAATAGAGTGGGAAATTCATTTGGACTCAGAGAGACTTGAATTTGAATTCTGCTTCAAATTATAATTGTGTGTCATCATCAGCCTTAGTTTTCTCAGCTGTAAAAAAGGTGGGTAATAACAGAAATAACTTCACAGGGCTGTTACAAGGATCAAATGAAATAAGACATGTAAAGTGCTCAAAGTGCTATATCAATGTTAGTTATTATTAACAGTAGTGGCAATGAATTCCTTCGGATGATGAGGAAAAAAAGATAGGCAAACATGAGGGAAAATAAGGATGTAGGCAAATGTACTCAGCCCCAGAGTTTCATGGTAGAAAGGAGCCAAAATCTGGTATATGAGAAACGAGCCCCAAGACAGAAAGATAAAAGAAGTTGCTCTTATTATGGAGATACTTGACAGGAAGGAATTCAAGAGCTGAGTCTTTCTACTTAATAATCAGCAATCTATTTTCAAATGGGCTCCCTACTCTATTTTGAAAATAAAGTGAGCAGATAAGGATTTATTTCAGTTAATGTGCATAACTTGGCAAGGTCTCCTCTTCTCAAATCTATAAAATACTCTGCTGCCAGATTCTAAAAGAATATCACAAAAAATTGAGAGCAATAACTATTAGAAAAAAGCTAGTTCATATAAAAATTGTGTTCCTAAACTCCCACTTTGATACATTAGGTCAAAAACATAAATTAAAGTCTTGGATTCAAACACTTAAAACAAAAGACTTTTTGAACTGAATGAATAACCCCAATAAGAGAAAATTCAGAAGCAGCGTAATGGAGGCTTCCATGCTAAGAACTGTGGCTAAAAGGTTCCCCC
>JAQQSK010009309.1:0-13137 GCA_028658325.1 Potorous gilbertii | reverse complement strand
CCTATATTGAATTGCCTACCTTCCCAAAGGGAATGGGTGGGGAGGGAGGGATGGGGAGAAGTTGTAACTCAAAGTTTTAGGACCAACTGTTGAGTATTGTTCTTGCTACTAGGAAATAGGAAATATAGGTAATGAGGAATAGAAAGTTATCTGGCCCTACAGGACAAAAGAGAAGATGGGGACAAGAGAAGGGAGGGATGATAGAAGAGAGGGCAGATTGGTGATAGGGGAAATTAGAATGCTGGGTGTATTTGGGTGAGGGGAGGGGACAATTGGGGAGAAAATTTGGAACCCAAAATTTTGTGAAAATGAATGTAAAAAGTTAAATAAATAAATTTATATTTAAAAAAAAAAAAGATGTTAAGTCTGTTTCAGAGGCTGGCTATGAGCCAAGATCTTCCTGCCTTTGAGGTTGGCTCTTCTATTTTATTATACTGCCTCTCCTTGTTAAAATATGCCAGCATTAGTATCTTTACAATACAACTGCTAGTTTATTTCAGTATATACTGTTGCTAAGTATAGCATCATTAAATTGTAAGCTATCTGAGTGGCGAAACTGAATGTATACTTTTAAAAATGTCTTACCTTAGTAATGTGTCTGTGGGAGGTGCTCAATAAATATTTGAATAATAGTCGAGTAACTGTCTGTCTTGTGATCATGGGCCATCCCCTCACCTTTCCAAACCATAAGTTATTCATCTGAGAAATGGAGAATAGGGTGGACTGGATGATCTCTAAAGTACCTTTCACTAAATGTCAAACTCAGGATTGTCTCCAGATCATCTGGAAGCATTAGCATAGGTTGTTATTAGAGGAATATCATTAACATTTTTTTTTCATTTTGGGAATGGATATGATCCCCAGGTGATAACTCTTCATACTTTCTCTTTTATAATGGAATTATTTTCTTTTAAAATAAAAAAAATCTTTATCAAATAGTCTACAAAAGGAATGTTTCCATGTACAAAGTAGAACACAAAAAGAAGATTATGTGAAAACATGATACTCTGTTATGGTTTACCTTTTTTAAAAAAAATATGTAATAAATTCAGTATTATTTTCAAAATTGCTCCATTTGTCTGCTGCTGAACTTCCTTATTCTCTTCTGTGCATTTTAAAGGAATGCTTCTATGACCTTTTCCTCCTTTCTTTCCTTCCTTCCTTCCTTCCTTTCTGTATTGAGAGTTCCTCTGTTCCCCACCAAGTCCTCCCCCCCCATTAAAAAATAACAACAACCCACTATCCTGGTAAGTAGTAAGCACAGTAAAGCAAAACAAACCTACATATTCACTTAGTTATCTGTGTCTAAAGATGTATGTCTCATTCTAAACTTTGAGTCCACTCCCCCTGTCAGGAGATGGGTAGCATGCTTCCTACACACACACACACACACACACACACACACACACGTATATATAGATACACACATATGCATACATACATATGCATATGTGTGTATACATATATCTATATATGCATGTGTGTATATGTACATATATACACATATATCTATATATTATATATGCACACACATCTTTTATAATTGTGGTTAGTTATTATTTTGGTCAGAGTTCTCAAGTCTTTCAAAGTTATTTTTCTTTACAGTATAAATTCATCTCCTGGTTCTGCTCATATCACTCTTTATCAGTTCATGTAAATCTTCCTAGGTTTCTTTAAAATGATCTTTCATTTAGCATGTTTATTTTCAAGTTTCCAGGCTCTTGATGCTTATTAGTGAGTATTACTATCAGATATTGTTTTTTTGTCTTAGAATCCTAGTCACTTGGTGGAACCAGTCATCTTGCTGGCATTCCATTCAGTGGGATAACTTCAAAATTTAGGGAAGAACCCAAGCCAAGCATTTGTTTCACTTTGTTTGTTCTAAGTGAAAGTGGGACTCAAAATGACCTCTTTCTTTCTGAATTCTTATAGCATCATTTTTTAGATTTTGCTTGTGAAACTGTTTTGTGTGATAGTCACTTGCATACACAGCTTATTTTCTCTACCGTATTAGAAACTTCTCCAGAGAAGAGATTAGAATTGTTCATCTGAGACCCAAATATTTGTTGAATTAAGGTAGCTTAAAAAGCTCACTTTTGCCAGGGCTTACATTTGCAGTGCAAATAGTCTGTATCCTGTATGTACAGTGGGTGATTAATATACATTGATTTTGCTATTAATGTCCTTAAATCAAATAAATCACCTTTGGCGATAGAATGTTTGCATAACCCAGAGACGAGGTGAATATAGCCCTTTCCAGTATGACTTGAAGATCTTTCATTCAATTTCCGGATGTTGCCTCATTTTGCTGGCACATTTACTATTGGATTCTGAAACTTTTTGGTAGAGTTGCTAAAGGTAGAATTGCCAACTTCTGTGTTGAAGAAGTAGGGCCAGGTAGGTGGTACAGTGGATAGAGCATGGGGCCTAGAGACAGGAAGACTCCTCCTGAGTTCAGATCTAGCCTCAGACCCTAGCTGCATGACTCTGGGGAAGTCACTTAACTCTGTTTGCCACAGTTTCCTCATTTGTAAAGTGAGTTGAAGATGGAGAAGGCAAACCACTCCAGTATTTTGGCAAGAAAACCCTATTTGGGGCCATGAAGAGTTGGACATGACTGAAAAACTACTGAACAGCAAAAATGTTGATGACAAAGTAGACTAGGCAATTCTAAATCTCTTCCTAGTCTAAGAATGCTCTTTCTTTTTTGAATATGCTTGAGAGTCAAGGAGAAGTAACAAGTATGTATTTCCCTTCCCTGTTGTACAAATTTCATGCTGCTCTTCCCATTTATAGTCATATAGTCAGACTTCTTATCAAATTAGAAATTAAGGTTAGGGTCAAAAATGACTCACAGAAGACTGAAGGATGCAAGGGAAAAGGTAGCAGCCAATGTGACTGCCCCAGCATTGTGGATTTCCCCTGATCTCTGGTATTTGTCTCCATAAATACAAAACAAAGAGCCACTCTGTTTGGCCTTCTATCTAAAGCTAATATTTGGGGGAGGTGCCCGTTTAAGCTTAACAAGAAACGTTAAACCAATTCAGATTGTTGAGAAAGGTGTATGGTGTTTGAGTTTTAGGGGGAAGTAACAGCAACATTTTTTTTTTTCTAGTACCAAACTCACCATTAAGACATTTAAGTTTAGTTATACCATATAAAGAGAGGGAGCAAATATTGTCATATTTAGGCATCTGGAACAATCACTTAGGAGGCCGGGCATGCTTTCTTAGCAAGTAAAGGGAAAAATTGCCAGCAGGGGAAAGAAAAGGTGACAACCAGAAATGAAAATGAGATGATATCTGATGAACTCAGCACAGGGGAGATGGCCTCAGTGAGTGGAAAACAAGGGTACCAGGTGAAATTTCTACATAACTTTAATAAATTGAATTAATACATTCTAACAACAAGCTTGTTAAAATTTTAATTTATTCAGTTTATTGCTGACCAAGCAATAGCCAAACAATCTGTTATCTAAGGACTAGATTATTTCAGTCTGAAGAATCTCATTACCAGAATGTTGACTATTAAGTAAGTAAGTAATGTTTTTTTCTGGCTGTAACTATGTACACCATTTAGCTAAAGGCAGTGGAACTGCTCTCTGCATCTTTGAAAGGAGTATCCACAATAACAAAATCATGGGTACTTGGAGTTATTCATCAAGACTTTACACATGGGAGAAACTTAAGGTGGAAAGGAAAAAAATGTCCTTCCTTCTCTCCCTTTCAGTTTCCTTCCTTCCTTCCTTCCTTCCCTTCCTTCCTTCCTAGTCAGAGGACTTAGCTTCACATTCTGTCTCCATCACTTACTACTCTTGACTTTGGGAAAGTCACTCAGTCTCCCTGGGTCTCAGTTTTTCCACCTGTAAAATGGAAGGATTGGACTTCAACCTCTGGTTCTGTTATCCTTGGATGTTTTTTTATATTGCTGACACTTTACATTGACTCCAGTGACTCCTACCCTCTAGCAAAACTCTCTTAAAACAAAACAAAGCAAAAAAAAAGTGATAAAGGAAAAACCAAAGAAGAGACAATACCCATTAGTCACATGTGACTGTCTCATTCTGCACCTGTACAGAGAGGAAGGATGCATTTGTTGTTGCTTAGTTGTGTCTGACACTTGATGATCTGTATCACACCAACCCCTTCTGTCCTCCATAATACAGTCCTTGGGATTTTCTTGGCAAAGATACTAGAATTCTTTGCCATTTCCTTTTCCAGTGGATCACTTTTTGTTAGAACTCTCCACCATGACTAGTCCAACTTGGGAATAGCCCTGCATGGCATAGCTCATGATTTCATTGAGCTGCTAAGCTCCTCTGTCACCACAATGCAGTGATCCAGAAGGAGTCACTGCCATGTGTGACTGTAGGTCTCACTCAGCACATGTGAGTGAGGGGAAGGAGACATACTTCACCATTATTTCTCTGAAGTTAAATCCAGTTAACTGTGTTGATCAGCCAATTCAGTTTCTTTTTTATTGTGAACTTTTAGGGGCAGAATTAAGTAGCAAAAGGATCCTTAACCTTAGGCCAGGAAGACCTTTATTAAATTTTCATATACTGGCTGAGTGAGTTTCTTACCGCTTGTAGACAAATCTAAGATTCTTGAGTTGCAAGAGAAGGTGCCAGTCTGCACTGATAGTGGTGATTTCTTCACTTTGGAGTTCTAAATACTAATGAAATCACAAGTTCAGTCCCTAATTTCTGTTGTGAACTTAACAGTCATCAGTGAACACAAACTTATCAAGGTACAAAAAACAGGAAAGAGGTTTATACAAAAAAAAAACCCAACCTGTAAACTTCTGTTACTACCCAATTCCTTTTCCAGGAAGCTCAACTAATATCTATTTGGTACATAGCTGATAACTAAATAAAGCAGAGAAAGTGGGTAATAGAGTGAGAGCTGTGTAATCTAGTAATTCTCTTTTATAAAAAGTGTCAGCAAAGTAGCTGATAACGAAAGAGGTAATTGACCTTTCTTCTATGATCCATTGGGTAGGGCCAGGAAGGAGAGCAGCCTTAGGTGGGCCTTGGGTCCCTTTTCTACCATTGTCCCTTCAGGGTACATTGAAGTAGAAGTAGAATAATCCCTATCGAAACTACTTCTGTCAGGACACATCTACACAGATCACCGAAGTCAGGCATGAATTGGTACACCTGGAACTAAAGAGTTTTGCAGGTTCCACAAAGGTTCCATGGGATAGAAAAAAGATATTATTTGTAACTCTTTAGAGGAAAACCAAAAGTGAATGGTTCTCCCTATAGATCCTTGCAGAAGACTGGTGAATTCCCTGTGACAGATCTGTGGATTCTGGCCAGAACAAGCAGCAGCTCTGAGCATTCTAGCCCAACAGGAAACCTCCTGTGTGAGGGCCTCTTTGTTTTCTCCTGGGTGCATCCACCTTCTCTTGTCCTTGGCAGGCGGCTCTGTTTGTTTTGTGGTGCAATGAACAGAACTGGTTAGATTGGAGGTGGAGTAGAGGATGGGGGAGGGAAGTGATACAGGTATTTTCTAATAGGGTTTTTCTTAGTTGCCACTAAATCCATGTTTCAAAAAATATTTTCCTACTCTCAACACAGAAGTAGAATAAATTCATGGATATAACAAACTTCTGTCTAAGAAAGAAAAGTGAACCTGAAAAGTTAATAAGTGACCTGGTCGTCTGTTTTTTTACATGGGTGTATAATTTGTGGGGCTGCCAGAAAGCCATGGAGAAGAGTAGGCCTACTAGTAGCCAGTATTATGAAATGGGGCAGTTATTTTGCTCCAACCTGAGGCTTATTTACAGATTGGGATAGGACCTCTGAGTAGTAGCTTTAACTTCTAAGCATAGAGCAATTTCTAGTGTCTGTGGTGCAGAAAGGACTCATTGTCTTTTGGGGTCCCCCCTTGGAGTGACATCAAGTCCATGGTCAGGTAGGAAAGATAAACATTAGCTATCCTTCCTGAAGTCACTGAATCTTTTAAGTGCTCACTGTGAGCTGAGAGCTGTATCTAAAGTAGATAGAGGGAAGTACATAATACAACTGTTACCCTTGAAGGGTTTACAGTGTATTTCTGGAGTCTTGTAGGGGAACCTAGATGCTCATATACAGACTACTAGAGAACAGGACATTAGTTCTGCAGTAAAATTTTTCAGGATGTGCCATAAGCTGTATGGAGAAGTAGGAAGTCCTGTGGCCTGGAGAAATACAGAAAGGTACATTTGGAAAGGACATCAGAGGCCATTTGGTCCAATTCATATCTAAACCAGAGTCCTTTCTAAACATATTTAACAAATGGTCATCAAGCATTTGCTTTAAGACTCCCAGTGAGGGGTAACTTACTACCTTCTAGGGAAATCCATTTTCTAGATTTGGAATAACTAGTTATTTGGAACTATTTCCTTATATTGATCCTAAATCTGTCTTTCTATAGCTTCTGACCAGTGCTCCTATTTCTGCCATCTTAGACCAAGGTTAATAGTTTATTCCCTCTCTAAAATGATAGTTCTTGAAGTACTTCAAGTCATCTGCCCTATCTTCCTCCTAAATGTCCTTTTCTTCAGGCTAAACATTCCGAGTGCTTGCAAGCTGTCCTTGTATGGAATAGCCTTGGGACCTACCTCCACTCTTCTGGTGTCCTCCGTAAATATCCTACCTGAAAGATGATACCAAGAACTGAGTACAGTACTTCAGATATCTTCTGACCCAAGCAGATAACCACAGGATTATCTATCGTCTCCTTAGTCCTGGATACTTTACTTCTTAACACAGCCCTAAATCACATTTACCTTCATTGCTGTATCTTTCAGTTGCTGACTTGTATTGTGGTTGCAGAACATTAAAATTCTCAGATCTTTTACAAATTGTCTAGTCACATCTTTCCCACCGCCTTTCAAAATTGATTTGATTTTGAATCCCTACCAAATTTCACATTTTTAGGTTCAGGTCACTGTTTTAGCCTTTCAAGATACCTCTGAATCCATATTTGGCCCTGCGGTATGTTGGCTCCGCCTTCCGGCTTTGGGTCATTTGCACAATTGCCAAGGATGCCATATATGCCTTCATTCAAGTCATTGATAAAAATGGTAAATAGCAAAGAGCAAAGGACAAATTACAAGAAGAATTATTGGATTATTCTTATTAGTGGATCTAGCCTTCCAATCAGTTTGGAATCTGCCCTACTGTGCTCTCTTATCTAATGCACATTTCCCTGTCTTTTCTACAAGAATTATATTATACAGTTTGATAAGCCTTTTGATAAAATCCAAGTCAACTATATCTAGACTAGAGCATTCATCCATTGAACCCAATCACCACATCAAATAAAAGAAAATTAGGGTTAGGCTGGCATAACCTGTCCTGGGAGGAGATGGGCAAGAAGGAATCAATCAACAAATTCCTCGGTGGTAGAAACTTCATTTTTAATTTGCATCTCTAGTGCTTATAGAAATACTTGACATAGTAAGTGCTTAATAAATGCTTGTTGATGGGTTGATTGATGTAACATATGCAAAATCTGAACAGAACAAACGTAAGGTAATTTGGGAAATGTGTGAAGTTATGAGTAACTCAGCACATCAGGAGAGGACTCCTGCAGAGTAGGAATCAGATGGAGGAGCTTGGAGAATGCAGGGTTAGCAATAAGGATGAAAGCACAGAGGTGAGAGTGAACCTGATGTGTGTGCAGAGACCATTCTGGCAGGAGCCACAGCTTTATGTTAAGGATCACAGGTGGTTGAAAAGATTAAGTTGGAGCCATTTAGTGGAGGACTACACTGTGGACCTGATTTTGTATGTATAGGGAACCCTTGTTGCTGCTTATATGCAGGTGAATATTGTGATGAAAGCATTCTTTTAGGGAGATTTATTTGGTGGTGGTATGGTGCTGTGTCTGTAATATTGGTAAGAGAAAGACTGGTTAGGGGCCTCTTAAAGGAATTCCAATTTTTGGGTTGGATGATGGGAATGGGAAAGGAAGGTTGGCTCCTCTGGTGGGAGAAGGATGCTTTTTCTTAATAGAATTCCCCTCTGGCAAGCCATTTGCATCATCAATAGGCAAATCAATTTGGAAGGACATAGTATTTTTCTGAGAGGAAATACTGTTTAGTGTATACATGTATAGGTGATAAAAAGTTATAAAATTATATGTGTTCAGTGAGTGACATGAAGAACACTGCCAGATTTCACTGGTCTGTCCTACTTCTTTTCTTGGGGTGGGGGGAATTATGCATCTCCTTCCTGTGGGGCACAAGTAGGAGAGAGTATTAAGTAACTGATAAGTTCTTTTCAAGGAGTTATAAAAGACTTCTGTTCGTAAAAGGCAATAGTAAAAATCATTCACCAGCATCATAATAGTCTTTCTTTTGTAGAGGTTAAATCGTCTGTTATAATAAGCAAGATCTTTCAGAAAACTCTTGTTCTTGAAAATCATGGAGGCTAGGGTTCCTTTAGGAAATGCCAGAAATGTTCGTGGGAAATTTCAGTAAAGTTGTTTCTGTTTTGTTAAATAATTAAATTATGGGCATGGCACTCTGAAACTTTTAGTAATTGCTCTAAGGATATCCAGACAAACTGGTATTGTTTGGGTCTAGAACTGTCTTTGCAGGTGAACTGTAAATTTGATCATGTGCTTGATGGAAAGCATGTGACCCTTCTACACCTTACAATATATTAGTGCCTTTGATAGAGGCAGCTAGGTGATAACAGTGGTTAGAGGCCTGAACATGGAGTAAGGAAGACCTATGGCCTTAGATATTTACTAGCTCTGTGACCCTGGCCAAGTCATTTAATCTCTGTCTCCCTGTATTTCTTTGTTTGAAAAATAGCATCTATTATCAGAGTTGTTGTGAGGGTAAAATGAGATAATATTTGTAAAGTGCTTTGCAAACCTTATAAAGTTCTATATAAATAGTAGATGTTGTTATTACCAGACTTCATGAATGGGTGCTAAGAGAAACTCCCTTTCTGTGCAGTGCTGCCTATAGTGAATGGTTTCTTTTGAGGTCCTCAAGTACCCCTCCCACTGGCCACAGCTTCTGACTTCACTAGCGATTTATTCTGATCCACACCCAGATTTAGACACTCAGGTTGGGGCCAGCTGATCTAGTGTGATGGACTGTCAGTATCTTCTTGACAGATGAGAAAAAAAAATCACTACACTTCCTTCAAAGTTCTATCTTTTGTCTTCTGCCTGGCAGGGACTGATTTATGTGTCTACATTTCTGGAGGTAGATATTTGTTATTTCCTGTATTTGGGTCACTATTTATATGGCGATTATCTACCTATTTTTGAATACTGGATACTTCTTTATACTGGTGCCTTTTTTTTTTTTTGATTCATGCTGTGAACTGATCATATCTCATACACAAGAAGATAATTTTGGTGAGATTTGTAGATATGACTAAGGTACCCAGTCAAATCATGAGAAGAAAGGTGCTATTCTGACAGAGTTCTGGATTTGGATTCTGAGGACTTGACTTCAAATCCTGGCTTTGCCACTACTACTTCTGTGGCCTCAGTTTTCTCATCTGTAAAAAAGAGTGGGAAGAGATGGTCTCACTCTAAATCCCATAATGCTATGAGTAGGCCTCCCACAGTTCTGACATATGGTCTTTATTGTTTCTGTTTCTCCAGGAAGGGGCCAACACATTTCTCCAGGCAGGAAATGAGTAAAGACTCTTTTGATTTGTCACTGCTTCTTAGGCTGGATTGTAGAACAGTTTGGCAGTTTTGGGTATTGACAGCAGTATAATTTATTGACACAGCCTCCTGTCTCTCTCCTTGTTTCTTCTCACAGTCAATCTTATCACATAGCCTTGTTAACTTCTCCTATGCTGATGTACATTTGGCATCCATTGTGGGTATGACTTTTTCTCCATGGCATGGAAAAACAGTGACGTGTTATGAGGATGGTTACAAATGATAAATTTTTAAGAACACCTAGTCATTTAAGACAAAAAAAAATTGCTGGATGTTGACCCATGCCTTTAATCTTAGCTGCTGGGAGACAGAGGGACCTTGAGAGTTCTGAGCTGGAATGGGCTAATGGGCCTAAAATGGCAGGATTGTTTTGTTTTGGGAGGAGGGAGGGGTCCTTTCAGCTTCTATTGACCCCAATTAGAGGGGCAAGGGAGAAGGACATAATAAGCATTTAGCTCCTTGCTATGTACTAGGCACGGCGCTCAGTCTTTACAAATACTACCTTTTTTGGTTTCATAGCAATTCTGTGAAGTAGGTGCTGTTAGCCCCATTTTACTATTGAAGAGGCGAGGTTAAGGGCTGACCTTGGGGTCAAGTCCTGTTAGCTGTGTGACTGGTTATGTCACTTAAACTCAGGGGCCTAAGAACTCCTCTACGTCTGAAAGTTACAGGTAAATTGCTGATTAGCATCAGTAGCAGGAGTTTCTACACCAGGAGTTCCAGGTACTGATAAAGTGCATGGACTCAAGCTCCCTCCCTTCTCCCCCATCCTACCCCCTCAAAAAAAATATAAAAAGCAGCACCAGTGCTTCAGGAAGGGTGCAGGTTCTGCTTTAAAGGATTTTCTGATGACTGAGGACTTTGAAGGAGGTCACCACAGTACTCTAAAGGTGACCCCTGAGTAACTTCCAGGCCCAGCCACTTTTAAGACTCTTTAGAATGATCACCTGAACTCTCCAGTTGTAGTAAAGACTCCTGGAGAGCTTGATGGTTATGGTTTATTTAAAAATCTTGCTCAACTTGTTGGACGTGTTAGTGGCTGTGTGTGTGTGTGTGCCCGTGTGTGCCCACATAGGCACATGTTGACACAAGGTTTATGGTGCTGTTTGTAAAGTGAGACTCCCATGTACGAGTGTGACAAACCTTGTTGTTGCTACTGTTTAATAGGGGCCTTAGAGGTCATCTAGTCAATTGGAGGGTCATAGGATTATAGAGAGCTCGGAAAAAAGTGATCTCAGAAACCATTTCCAAAATGAAATATTTGTAATGTGTTTTGCACACCTTAAGGCTATATATATAAATGCTAACTTCTCGTTAGAATTATTGTTGAATACACCTCATTTTACTGATGAGGAAAACAAGTCCCAGAGAGGGTACCTAAAATGCTTGAGACCACACAGGAAGTAATAGCCTAGTTTCTAAGGCAAGTCTTCTGACCCTAATGCAGTGCTCTTTTCATTCCGCCATACTACTTAGCATACATGGGTACTAACTGGCAAACCCAGGATTTAAACACAGGTTCTCAATTTTCCTTCTGTTCAACTACTCTCCCTTCCTCAAATTCTGACATTTCTAAAGCAGCAGGAAGCTGGAACTATTGCATTTTCTAGGTGGAGCCCTGCTTCCTACCTTATTCCTTGGAGGATTTCAAGGAGAGTGGAGATATTGAGCTACACAAACAAAGCTTTCATGTCCTATTCACAAACTATGGTTTAGCTTCTAGAGTTCATGATAAGGGAAATAGCATCTTATAAATAGTCAGGAAGTTATTGTTTGTCAGGAATTTAAGAGGACACAATAAAACTGGATGAAGTTTACCAAGAAAGTTTGGATATATTTTTAAAAATGTATTTTTAATCAGACGTAGGGTTTAAAGATAGGCAGTCATCAAGAGGGCAATTCTGTGAATGTGAATGATCTTGTAAGATTTTGTGAATGGTCTTAACTCTAGCCTTAGACCTTACTAAACTTCATTAGCTTCCTCAGAGATTCTAGATCCACTTCGGATCTAGGCCAGGGTCTTTGCCTTATACCTACGGTCTTGATCACTCAAACTCAACTGTAGACAAGAAACCTCCTAGATGTTGGTCTCTGAATCTGACTTTTTTCTGCGCAGCCAGAGACCTGAATTTTTAATTGCCTGTTTTTCACCCCACCCCTATCCCCACATACTATTTTCTCCTTTTGTTATCATCTGTATTATTCTTTTCTATATCCTTGGCCTTTTTTACTTCATTTCTTTGGCCTTGTTCCCTTCTATTGCCTGACTACCACACACAGAGTTTCTTTTCTAGGATGAGAGGTTGTGTAGCATAGTAGATTGTATTGGCCTTGGAGCCAGGGAGACCTGAGTTTAGATCCTGCTTCTGGACATCTACTAGCTGTGTGATCCTTACCCCAAGTTCAGCTGCACTTCCCCTTGGCCTCCCTCCTAACTTCAGAGTGTATGGAGTAGGCAGCTAGATGAAAAAGCAGAGACAAATCAGCATTACATCTCTCTCCCCTGCATGCCTGAACTGTTTTCATTTACTCAGCAAGAAGGCGGAAAAAAAGGAAAACACAAAGCCGTCCCTGGCAGAATACTTGTTAATTAGTAGAACTAGATGCCTGAAGTCGTTCCAGAGAGCAATGAACAGGAGGGCATCTCCCCTAAGAGTCCAATGTAGTCACAGGTTTCCAGTCAGCAAAAGCCCACGTCAGGGATATTTATCCAATGCTCAGGCAAGGGGAAGCGAATCAACTCTTTTTTGGAATTTGCAAAATGCTTGAACCTTCTCTCTTTGTGTTCCTGTTTTGTCGAGTTTGTGTTTGTCCTGAACACAAGTCTCCAATCACCGGCCCAAGGGAATAGTGAGAGCACGTCTAAATGAGTGCTTTGGCTAAGGGAAAATGTGCTGACTTTCAGTGAATCTGGTGTTGTCTTAAAAAAATTCTGCTCTGCATTTCTTGGAGACACTATTGCATGTGCTTTTAAAAATTGTACCAGAAAACAGGGCATATGGAGATACAAAGCAGACTATTTTAGAAATAGTGGAAATATGTACCCGTTTAGCTACTGCAGTATTGTTTGCCTCTTTTGGAAGAATTTTCTTAGAATGATAATCAAATTTTCAGACTGAAGAAAAATCCTCAGGCATGAGGAATGATTCTGAAGGGGGTTGGTTTTGCAGTCAGAATACCTCTTTGAATCTCAACTGTCATTTCTTTTCTTTGTGACTTTGGGCAAATAACCTCCTAATCTGTTTCCTCATCTGTAACATGAAAAAATTGGACTCAATGGCTTTAAAAATTCCTCCTAGTTCTGAATTTATGATCCCATCCTATTCAAATCACTCTGTGCTCTCTGTCTCTGTGTGTGCGTGCATGTGTGTATGTGTGTGTGTGTATGTGTGTGTGTAATCCTACCAACTACCCAGATACTGAAAAGTTTCAGGAGTTACAAATATTGTCT
>JAQQSK010009308.1:0-13138 GCA_028658325.1 Potorous gilbertii | reverse complement strand
GCTTTCTAATCAAGCTTCTCGTAATGTGCAGGCCCATTAATGGGTGGGGAAGATATTTAACTCTCATTGACATAATTAACATTACATCTGGGACGGCCAGTCAGTAAGACCATTAGTATTGGGAGCACCTTGTCCCTTTACCCCTTCCACTGGCTAGAGCCCCACAGAAAGCATTCAGGCTTTTAATTACTTACATGACTTGCATGAGATGGGAGTCAGCAACTACTTTTTCCATACTTGTCAGTACTTGTCCAGATCTTTCCTTTTCTATTCAAGTCTTTAATAAATACCACCCTCCCTTTTGGTATAAAACCTTATCTCATGCTTTTCTTAGAAAATAGAGGCAATTTGGCATGAGTTTTCTTCTCTCTTTTTTCTCCACCTCAAAGTGCTGGAACCCTTTTCCTATTCTGACTTCCTTTTCTCTAGTTGCTGATGAAGGTGTGGGCCTTCTCCCTAATATCAGACTTCCTACTTGGGTTCTTGATCCCTTTGGCCCCTCTCCAAGTTTGCCTTCTCAAGCATCTTTAATCTCTAAACCCTCTCTATTTCTCTGACATCTATAAACATACTCAAAAGTCCCCCATCCTTTCAAAAAACCCCAATCCTCTCAAGGTACCACCTAGGCAGCTGGGTTGTGCAGTGACTAGAGGTCTGGGTCATAAAATACAGTCACTTACTAGCTGTGTGGCCCTGGGCAAGTCACTCAGCTACTGCTTACCTCAGTTTCTTCAACTGTAAAGTAGGGATGATAGTACATCTAAGGCTTGAAGATATACTACAGCAAATGGCAAGGAAAGAGTAAAGAAAGTATAAGGCCAATCTTTGATTGGCAAAATATGTTTGTCTGGAGTCTGATCAAGAGGCCTATAAACCAAATAGGAAAAGGAGCGAGAAAATTGTTCTCAAATATGTATGTCAAGCTAGAGATGAGTAAAAGGCACAAGGCAGAAAGAGTACTAGTAGAAAGACCAAAGTATTAAAGGTAGAAATTAAACAAGATGACTTTGGAGGTGACTTCTAGAGCTAAATCAACCAACTGATAAGCATTTATTAAGCACTTAGTGTGTGCCAGATACTATGCTTAGTACTGGGGATACAAAAAGAGACAAAAGATAGTCCCTGTCCACAAGAGCTCACAGTCAGATCTATAATGCCATGAACTTACAGGAGGAAATATTTAAGAAGAGAGTCAGTAATAAAACCTATAGCCTTAGGCATTGATGATACAAATGAACAAAATATGGGTAAGAAGTTGAACTTTTACTATTGAGTCATTTCAGGCATGTGACCTCATTTGGAATTTTTGGGCAGATACTGGTTTTTCAGTTCCTTCTCTGATTTATTTTACAGATGAAGAAACTGAGGCAAATAGGGTTCAATGACAGTATCATAGAGCTAGTGTCTGAGGTCATATTTGAACTCACTAAGATGGATCTTTCTGATTCCAGCACTGTGCCACCTGTATGCCCAGACACAATCACTTAAACAAAAATATAAGGTTACTTTGAGGAACAGAGCGAAGGCATGAATAACATACCGAGTTATTTAGATGTCAGGAAACTGGGATCTTTTTTGTATCCCGAAGGGAAGAACTGGGTAAGATAAAATTTTATGTGGACTCATGTAACATATACCTTCATTGGCTTTAAAAAGTCACCTTCACATGCACAACATGCTAACCATGTCAAAAAGAAATGGGTATTTTAGTAGATTACAAATTCAATGTATAACAACAACGCGACAAGGTGGAAATTATGACATTGTGAGGCAACAGCGAGCAATATCTTTGTTTCTATAGGACCCTTTTGTGATCAGAACACATTCGAAGTATTGTGTTCAGTTGCAGACACTGCATTTTAGGATGAACATTCATTAGCCAGAAAGTGAGGCATGGTACTAATAAGGGAACTTGGGACTGTGGTTCACTTTTTGTGACCTTAGATAAGTCATTGCTTTTTCCTGCGACTCCGTATTCACATGTGTAAAATGAGAAGAGTAAAAGAAGGCTGGACCAGGTAACTCCTAAGGTCAATTCTAGCTTTAGAGTTAGAACTTCAAATCCTTTGGACTGGGGATATTTATCCTAGAAGAAAGAGGACTCAAGGATGACATGATAGTTATTTTTATCCTGGGTTTCAGTATTCTTATTTATGAAAACAAGGTTGTAAGGGATATGACTTCCTGGAAAGTGAGGCAGAATTCCTGAGCTGTGCCCTTTCTGGAGGGAGATCACCCACATGGCATCTGTTTGTGGACTCATTCAGTCCTCTGGGCCTTCTGCACTTTGAGTTGTCTGCTATCTACTATGCAAAGAACCTCATTAGGACCAGAACCTAATTACTATCTGATCTTTCCATCTTCCATGAACAGAGCATGAGTCCTCCTCTATAATTCATCTCTTTCATTAGAGTTTGAGCTTTTTGACAGCAAGGACTGTCTCTATTTCTTATTTCTATCCCTAGTGCTTAGCACAATGTAAGATACATCATAAACAACGAATGCTTTTCCATTGCATTCTATATAATCTTTAATGTCTCTCCCATGATTCTTCTATAATTCTTTGCTCAGGGATTCAGAAAACTCTCAGAAAGGAAAAATCAGGCCTGTTAAGTTACATTTGTTTTTGTAACTACTCAACGGGGCATGGAATGTCTGGGAAATAGGAGCCATGAATCTGATCTAATCCCATTTATACCTTGTATACTTTAAAAAGTAGCACCATCTTTCTATTCTGGTTAGGCTGGACGTTGATGGAGACTACCACATTGACACCTTCCATGGACTCTGTCACAGAGAAAAAGTACTGAAGCGTATTCCCGAGGGCATCTAGACAAAAGAGAATAGGACATATGGTCAACTCCTGCTCACGGGCCCAATGAGCTCATTGTGGCAGGAGTATATGTGCATTAGATTTATCACTGCCTCTACTGTGTTCCTGTATGTTTGCACATGCGTGTGTGTATGTGCACATAGGCAGGAAACATTCAGAATCTGGTGAGTAATGAACCTGAAACAGCAAACTCCCCTGATAGAGACAATGGAAAATAGGTGTTGTACTTGTGACTGGCATTTGCATTTTACTCAAATGTAATCACCATAAAATTGAAGTGGGCATAAATTCAGTGAATACTAATATAAGTGCTAAGAACAGTGGGAATAGAGATAAAGATGTGTTTCCAGCAGGAAAGTGATATCCTAACCAGAGAGGCAATGTGATACAGCATAAACATTGATGGATTTGGGATTAGAAGTCTTGCTCCAAATTCTAGTCCTGTCACTTGCTACCTGTGTGATCCCAGGCAAATCACAAACCTCTCTGGGTATTGATTTTCTAATCTGCAAAAAGAGGGGGTTGGGTGAGGTGGCCTCAGAAGTGCCTTCTGCCTGTAAACTGATCATCCTATAATAGGAATCTAGAAGTCTGTGTTACTATTCAGACCCTAGGAATGAGGTGCCAAGGCAATACCAGGACAGAATATGCTTGGGAGAACCTTCCCACATGTTGCTGTCCATGGTCATTCCAGATTTAGATAGGTGGAACTTTTGTTCTCTTGTGTAACTGATTGGCATTCTAGCTCACCAATCAGCTTCCAAGAAGTTATATGAATGTCATATTATGATGGTTGATCCTTGGCTTTTCAGATGACAGGATTCCTAGAGCTAGGTGGCATAATGGATAGAGCACTGGGCTTAAAGTTAGGAAGACAAGTTCAAATCTAGCCTCACATACACACTAGCTATATGACCTTGGACAAGTCATTTCACCTGTTTGTCTCAGTTTCCTTGATGGTAACATGGAGATAATATACCATCTACCTTCAGGGTTGTTGTGATGGTAATATTTATGAAGTGTCTAGTGCAGTGCCTGGCACATGGCAGGCAATATCTAAATACTAGCTATTGTAGTTATTAGATAAAATTTTGAGAGTCCCGACTCCAAAGTAGAGGGGGGAACTCTCTTTGAGAGAGAGTATCATCCAAGCAGACCATCTCTGAATAAAATTTACATGTAACTGCCATCTTTTTGTTGTTCACAATTGCTATTGCCCAACTTTTCATGCTCATACAGATCTTTCTATTTAATTTCTAGTTGTTCTTCTTGAATTCAAATAAATACTCAATTTACAGATAGCCTCTAACTCCCCTTTCTCATAGGCTAGTTAAATACTTACCATAGCTACTATCACGCATAATGTTTCCTTGAATCTTTAGGACTTCGTAAGGAATTTGGAACCATGTTCCGTTGTCCAGTTCTCCATCGTCCATTACCATTGGATATTGATAACAAATAAACATGCTGGTAAATAACTTTTGGAAATCTTGAAAGGACATCCTGTGGCAAAATAAGTATTTGATTGATATCTGATATGCTAGCTGTGTTACCATGGGCAAGTCATTTTCCATTTGAAAATAATCATGGACTCCAGGATATCTGTACTGATTTCCATATCATAAGGCTGGGAAGAGTCCCTGAAAGGATGTGATTTGGCCACAATCAGGATGTTCATGGCTTACTCATTTTGTGACCAATAAACTCACTCTGAGGTCCTGGAAATAGAATGTAGATGTTTTCCATAGCCACTATAAGTGATCTACTATTCTCTTAGGTCGATTTGTCTCCTAGGTGTGAGTATGTACCTGGAGGTTTGGAATATAGAAGTCATGGAATGACGGACTTAAAATCAGAAAGAGCAGACATTCAAATCCTGGAATGGACACTTACTGGCCTTGAGCGATAACTCAGTTTTTTGTTCTGTAAAATGCACTTAATAATTGGCACTGACCTCACAAGTTTGTTATGAACATAAGTTAGACAATTAAATTCTTTCATATTCAGGCTTCTGATCTGGAAACTAGTACAATAATAGCCCCTGTCTTACAAGGTTGTGAAGATAAAACAAGATATCTCTGCAGACCTTTAAGAGCTATATAAACATTAGTTCTTATTATGATTCCCCTCTTTGCCCCCAGCCCCTTGCCCTGGCAGAATGTAATCAGATGGAAGCAGTCTTCTTGGTGCAGGTACACCACAATGGGGTGTACTTCTAGGTGTTATGGCTCAGTGGGAGCAGCCAAACCCCTGGGGACCATCAGGAGACTCAGCAAGACAGAGAATAGTCGACAACTGTCATCATTTGTTAACGATTGAAAATAAAATAGCCTAGGGACATCTATAAATTGGAGTGTGTCCAATTGGAGGTCCCTGAGAAGCTCTTGAAATCATATGATGATAGGAGGAAAAGTTGTATGAAATAAGAATATTTAACCCTGAAGAAATCTTTGAGTAAAGACAGAAATCCCTGAATATTTGAGGGCTGGCATGGGAAAGAAGGATTTGTTCTGTGTAATTCCAGGAAAGACTTGTATCAGTGAGTAGAAGATACAGGAGGGAAGTAAAAAGGAGAACTTTCTTCATAAGTAGAATTAGGCAAAATGCAAAGTTGCTTTTTTAAAAAATATATATATTTTTATATATATTATATATTATAATTATATTTATATATAATTATATTATATTTATATATACTTATATTATATTATATTTATATATAATTATATTATATTTATATATACTTATATTATATTTATATATACTTATATTATATTTTTATATAATTTATAATATAATTATATATTATATATATATATATATATATATATATATTAAATTGATGCATGATAGTAGATAGGGCACCTGACTTGAAATCAGGAAGGCTGTGACTGAAATACCTCCTGGGACACTTCTGACAATAGGACCTGGGGGAAATCACTTAATCTCTATTTGCCTCAGTTTCTTTATCTGTAGAACAGCAAAAGCTAGTATTTGTACAACACCTTAAGGTCTCCCTATTGACAAAATGAGGGAGTTGGATTAGGTCATTTTCAGTTCTAAATTACTGCTATCTAGAGTCTTTTATTTTTGCTAATATCCCTTCCCTGCCCTCCCCCCATGACTCTTTGTTGGTTCAGTCATTTATTTTGATTTAATTTGTCAGCTCCATATTGGCTGACTTTATGTGGATGCTGCCCATGGAGGGCCCTTTGATTCTATTTTAGAATCTTGGCAGTTTCATAGACTCCAAGTGGAGGTAAACTATTTTTGGTTATATTTGACACTGATGTTGTAGAACATTCATCAACCTTTATTATTGCTTGATGAAGTGTTATCTGCTTATTCCAAAAGTAATTCTGTAAGTTTTTGGCCTGTTTATCCTGTACGTTGATAATGTCTATTAATTTTCTTCCTCCTCTTTGGTAAGGAAATCTTAATTTTTCTATAGTTTCCTTAGGCTGATGGGGTCCTCCTGCATTCTATAGATATTGTATGAGTTTTTGTTATGATAATTTTTAAACTTTATAATTTCTTTTTTTTAAATGTATTTTATTTTTAACTTATGGGATAAATTAAAATAAGCATTTTCCTAACAAAGTACAATACAAGATGACTGCAATGAAACTTTATTATATATTAAATTTTATCATTCCAATGCACATATTAAGATTGTGGTCTGGGATTATGTCATTTTTCATCTATTTCTCAGAGTCCAGAACAATATCTTTCACGCAGCCCAATTTTAAGTGATTGTCACTGAATGTCATAAACAGAATGCCAAGCTAACTGCGGACACCGGGTGTGCATCCAATTGGGCTGCGAGTTTACTTCTGAACCAGCTTCAGAGATACCGAAACTTGACAGTCCATGTTATTTCCAGACCCCACAGTGGATGGCACAAAAGATGTAATTAGCACAGATCATCACTGACCCTTCACCTCAGCTTAGGAATGAAGGAAGAGGGTTTCAGCTTAAGCTAAATTTTCAAAAAGTATTTGAATAAAAGAGAAAAATACCAAAACTCTCCATCTTCTTTCTTCTTATAAAGTCTGGCCCTCTCTGACTCTTGGACCTTCTGCCATTCTGGGGAACTGAGAGAGAGAGAGAAAGAGGGAGAGAGGGAATAAAGTTAATCCTATGAGAGTCATCTTGACAAGAAAAGCAATAGTTAACAATTATAGGTAATATTTATATAGCACTTTAAAGTTTGCAAAGCATGTTATGCTCTTTGATTCACTTGATCATAATAATTCTCAGAGATAGGGCCACGATTACCCCCATTTTATAAATGAGGAAGACCTGAGGCTCAGAGAGGGTAAGTGACTTGTTTAGGATTACATAGCTAGAGGGTGTCAGAGGTGGGATTCAGATCAGATCTTCCTGATTCCAAGACCGATGTTCTTTTCATCATATCGCATTGGCTGGCTGTTCATTTTTACTCAGCATTTTATAGGACAGGGAGTATCATTTTTGTTTAATAGATGAGAAAAATCTAGTCACAGAAAGGTGAATTGTCTTGGCATATTCCAAATTTGGCATAGGGTATGCAACCTGAATCTCTGTAGCAAGGAGTTTTACTCTTGGTCCTTTCTCATTTCCCATTATTATTCAATTAATCACATCTTAGTTGAGAAAGCTAAAATAATAACCCCTTGATTTACTCATTGTAACAATTACATTGTGAATTGATCAAACCATTCTAGAAGACATATTGAAGTTATGGGGGAAAAGTCATTAAATGGTTCATACCCTGTGACATAGCAACACTATTACTGCATGTGTTTTTTATGGAAATCAATACAGAAAAAAAAAATTCTAGACCAATAGAGCTGTCAGAGGAAGTGTGTGCGTGTGTGTGTGTGTGTGTGTGTGTGTGTGTGTGTGTGTGTGTGATTGGTGGGAAGAAATTAAATCCAGAAATAAAGTGGGCATAGATTAATTAGAGAACAGTTAAACAAGCTCTAGCAGTCAGTACTGGAATACCATAAGAAATGAGGAGTATGACGATTTCAGAGACTTGTGGGGGGATTTTCATGAACACATGCTGAATGGAATGAGAAAACCAGAAGAATTACACTCATTATGAACATGATAATTTAGCTAAAACAACACCAAAAGATAGTTTCACTCAGATGTCTTCCAATGCCCAGGCTTAGTTCTGGGAAAAAGATGATGAAAACCATTCCTCTCAGTAGTGAGTTGGGGTCTATAGGAACAAAAGGATTCCTGTATTATCAGAAGCAGTCATTCTGTTGGTCAATTTTGCTTAAGTGTTAATAACTTTTTCAGGGCAAGGCTGAAATCCCAACACTGAGTCCATTGTTAAGGACGCTTTCTATTCTGAGACATAATTATGAGCCATTTGTATGTCTTATAACTAAACTGCCAAGGGCAAAATTCACAAAAACTTGGACTTTTTGTTCAATGTACCCCATCGTAGTATGAGCATAATCCTATTTTGTCAATTAATTCAAGTGTCTGTTTCCCAAAGATCAGTGGAGAGCCATAATGACTTGTTGTTTTAGTTTTACCCTTGAGAGTTCAGTTATGAAAAATTTGAATGACATGATGAGAGAGAGAGAGAGAGAGAGAGAGAGAGAGAGAGAGAGAGAGAGAGAGAGAGAGAGAGAGAAAGAAGGACGAGGGAGACAGAAGGGAAGAGTTTATCATAATCTGGGGATTAGAATTCTAATGATGGTCAAGGAAAATTCAATAACATCCACAGTAACTAGCATTAATATTATGCTTGTAGGAAGTTAGGTGGTACAGTTGTTAGAGCATCAGACCTGGAGTCAGGAAGTCCTGAATCCAAATCTAGATACAGACACTTACTAGCTGTGTGACCCTGGGCAAGTCACTTAACCCTATTTGCCTTAGGCTCCTCATCTGTAAAAATGAACTGGAGAAGGAAGTGGCAAACCACTCTAGTATCTTTGCCAAGAAGTGACCAAATGGGATCACAAAGAATTAGACGTGACTAGAAAGTTGACTGAACAACTACAAAATATTGAACCTATTATATGCCCTGCACTGTGCTAAGAACTTTACAAATATCATCTCTGTTCTTCTCCCAAAACTGTTTTGCACACACTCCTTCTGCAAACCAGTGAGCATAAGGAAATTAACTTTCTTAGTATACCACCAAAGAAAGAATGAATGAATGATCTCAGATCGAGATACTGCTAGTACCCAGCTGAAATGGGGGGAGGAGGCAAGAGAGAAGAATGTTAGCTCCTCCATATTCCCCTTAATAATCTGATATTTTTCTTCTACCACTTCGGCCTCAATAAAAGGTAATCTTACATCCCATGGCTTGACCTTTTAGTTTTTTTATATAACTTATTTTGTATAATTCACATAACAAAATGAGCATTTCTTTAACATAGCACAATAAAAAAGATGATTGCACATGAAACTGCAAGTCTACCATGTACATTCCCTCCAAATATACAACAAAACTATTATATAATTATCTTTTTTTCTTCCCTCCCCCTCCCCTTGCCACCATAGAGATGGTTCCCATTAGACATTAGACACAAATAGGTATACACACACACACACACACACATACATATATGCATCACACACATAATATACCCAGATTATATACATACACACATATACATATATGTATATATGTAAAATTAATCCATACATACTTCTATTTATCAGTTCTTTCTCTGGATGCAAATAGTTGGTACTGAATTGTGTATGACTCTTTAGTTTTAACATTTCTCTGAGGCTTTGAGAATAAGGATACTGCTGTTACAACAATTCTCAGCTGTTGTCCCTGCTGCTACCATCAGATAACATCAATGCTGGTCCTACTCTCTCTTCCCCTTTTAGATTTTTCCTTTCTTTTGCTTAACTCTTGGACCCTGTTCTAAAGCCATGCAGCATCCTTTGCTCCAAGAGATGAGTGAATCCTCCAAATTCCAGCTCTATGTAGGTCAAGGTCATTCCTTCTTGCCTCTTCCCCTTGAGGCATTATAATTACAATAGAGGGTATGAATATTGGAAAATAATTGCAGTATATCAAACAAAAGGCATCAAGGCATCAATAAACCTTTGAAAGAAAATAACTGTGTGTAACTGGATTAGGGAGTGAATTGGGAAATCCCATTCAGGTATAGATTTGATGATGTGGCTGCAGAGATTCATTCTAACCCCAAAGGTCTATGGTTCTGTACTTCTCTTGATTACCTTTTTCTCTGCTATGGGCCTATGCTTGATAACATTGACCCCTTAAACCTATGCGGGAGCAGAGGAGTCAGAGGTTCACCATAGAATACTAAAATATTCAAAATAGACAGGACTTTAGGTCATTGGCCCCATTTTACAGCCAGTGAAATAGACACATGGAAATGACTTGCCTATTGGTCACTCAGAAAGTCGAAGTGAGGGGAGCCAACCTAGTTTCCTAGCTGTGTGCTTTCCACACCTTCTTAAGAACTGTGTATGCCGGCCCCCTAGTGATCTATAGCAAGTTAATAAGCCCTCCAGACTTGTAGGTTATGCTCTATCTACCCAGGTTTAGTCTAACCAAAAAGTTGACTGAAATGTACAAAATGTCACACTAGGATGTAATTAAGTTCATTCTCAAGGTAGAGCTGGCTTTGGTGCTGGCCACCCACTGAGTCTGAGGAGCCCTGTTATTTCTGTACTGGGGAAATGATCGTCTCCTGACTTTTCTGTGGCATGCTGAGACAGTCAGATGCTTGATTTTAAAATAGAAATTTTATAATTAAGTGATAATTGCATTTTCTACAAGTAAGAAAAAATAAATGTAGTATAAATCAATAAAGTATTGATTCAAGTAAGCTTACCTCTAAGTGGGTGCAACTTCAATGTCAACTATGGCTGAGATTTGAGTACCTAGAACTTCCTTTAGTTGAGAGGAGATATAGTACTTGAACACAAACAGAAGGCTAAAGACTCTTAGGGCCTCCTGCATCTTCTACCCAGACTTCTAAGACACATATTCTTATCAAAAACTTATGAAGTCTAATGCTCTAATGGATGCTAACAAGAGAGAGGGCCTACACACCATTGCCTAAAATGTTAATCTGAACACACACACCCCACTTCTTCTCAGGTCCACAAACCAAACAAATTATATAAACCATCGCTATATCTCCTACTTCCTAGAGGATAAAATTCAAAAGGCTTAGCCTGGCATTCAAAGCCTCCTCATTTGGGACCCTGACCAGGATTTGGAGTCAGAGGACCTGTTTTCAGACTCCAGCCCCTACACTGTCTTTGTGACATTGGGCAACTCACTTTGCCATCCTGAGTCTCAGTTGCCTAATCTGTAAGACATGGGTTGGGGTGAGGAAGATTGGAGGTGATGACCTCTACAGTCATTCTAGATCTGTGGCCAATGGCAATAATACATAGAACACCAGAGAAATGTAGAGGTTTGCCTAACTATGTTGGCAATGGATGTGGAGTAAGATAGACCTGAGTTCCTATCCGGCCTCAGACAGAGATGTGTGACCCTGGGCAAACCTCTTAATCACTCTCTGAATTTCCTCATCTGTAAAATGAGGAACTCACTTCCTGGGGCTGTTGTGAGGAGAAAATGAGATAATATAGGTAAAGCTCTTTGCAAACCTTAAAGCATTATATGAATGTTACTTATTAGCTGTTATTAGGATTATTAGGATTCTTGTTGCTGTTAGTGTCATAGAGTAAAGGCAGAGATGGTACTAGAACCTTCTTCCTCTGCCTGTCAAGCAAATGATTCCTTCTGAGAATTCCACCTCCCCCCCCCACACTATTGAATCTATTTACTCCTCCTCTTTCTTCTCCTTAATTCTTAAATTTTTAAAAGAGGACAGTATAAAAAATTACAATAATACCTAAATTAACATACAAACATAGTGTCATATCACTCAAATTTACTTTAAAGAACTAGACAAAATAGAAAAATAACAATTATCTGTAGGAATAAATGAATAAGGATCTCAAGGAAAAAAAAGAAATAAAGATGATTTAGCATTGCCAGGTCTCAAATTATATTTTAAAGCAGTAATCATCAAAACAATTTGGAACTGGTTTAAAAAAATAGAAAAGTTGATAATAGGAACAGACTAGGTAATCAAGACCCCAAAGCAATCAAAGAATATTCTCAAAGACACAGATTATTAGAGCAAGGACATTATTCATAGGTTCAGAGTCAATAAGAACTGAAAATAAAAACTAGAGAGAAGTTTGGCAGAAAATAAGCTTTGGCAATCATCCGATATCAAAAACTACAATAGGTTCAAATGGATAAGTGACTACCATGTTAAAAATTACGTTGTTTTTAACAATTAGAGGAAAACAAAAATAACAAGTAACCTGGCATTTAAATAAGACCTACTGTTTGCCAGGCACTATGCTAAATGCTTTACAAATATTATCACATTTGATTCTCACTGCAATTATGGGATAGAGGTGTTATCATAATCCTGATTTTAACAGTTGTGGAAACTGAATTAAACAGAGTTTAAGTGACTTGTCCAAGGTCACATAGCTAGTTAACTCTCTGAGGCTGGATTTGAACTCTGTTTTTCTAATCCCTGGCCCACCTCTCTATCCATTGCACCACTGAACTGCATATTCCAATATGCCTATGGAAATATAAGGATCAGATATTTAGACAAAGGGAAAATTCTTAAACTAATCACTAAAGGGGGGGGCGGAGCCAAGATGGTGGAGTAGAAAGACTCACATATGCTAGCTCTGAACCCACAGTCCATAATTATCTATAAAAAGAACTCTCAACAAATTCCAGAACAGTGGAGCCGCGCAGCAATGGGGTGAAGGAGATTTCCGTTCCAGAGAGCCCTGAAAAACCAATACCAAAGGTCCATCACACATCAGACTAGAGCGGAGCCCAGCCCTGCCCTGGCTGTGCAGCACTGAGAGGAGCGAGCAGATCCGAGCAGGCTTCAAGGAGGAAATCTCCAGCGGCCGTGAAGGTCCCTCCACCCACAGATGCACAGGTCAATGAAAGAGACATCTGGACGGGCTGAGAGGGGAGCGGGGTGTCTCCATGACTCGGGCCCCCTTGGGAGGCAGCAGCAGAGGCAGCGGGTGGCCAGAGGTTCCTGGAGCAGGCAGGAGCTAAGCAGCAGCTCCATTACAAAAGGTCTCTGCATAAACCCCCTGAGGGAACTGAGCCTGGGAGGTGGCCCTGCCCCGACCTGAGAACCTGATTTAATCTTACCCTGAATAGCAGCTGGCCTGGCCGCCGAAAGCCCTGAGGCTGGGGAGGAGCATTTGAATCTCAGACCCCAAGCACTAGCTGGGCAGACC
>JAQQSK010009307.1:0-13138 GCA_028658325.1 Potorous gilbertii | reverse complement strand
TCTTTCTATTTTTCAGATGACCTGACCAGGGTGACACCCCCAAAGGTGACTGTGTTTCAGCCATCTGAGGAAGAGATGAAGGAGAAGGGAAAGGCCACACTGGTCTGTCTGGCCACAGGCTTCTACCCTGACCTTGTGGAGCTGAAGTGGTGGGTGAACGAGCGGGAAACCCAAATTGGGGTCAGCACAGACCCTCAGCCCTCCAAGGAGCAGCCCGATAACGACTTCTCCAGGTACTCCCTGAGCAGTCGTCTCCGGGTTTCTGCTCCCTTCTGGCGCAATCCCAAGAACAGCTTCCGGTGTCAAGTATTGTTCCATGGGATTGAAGAGAGTGAGACCTGGACGAGTAACCAGAGCAAACCCATCACCCAGAATGTCAGTTACCAGATCTGGGGAAAGGCAGGTGAGAAATATCATGAATCAGAGTAGGGTGGACATTTTTTAGTGAACAAGTAGATCCAGAAAAGAAGACCATGACAGAGACATAGAGAGGAAGAAAAAGACAAAAAAAGGACAAGGGCAGAATGAAAAAAAATCCAAAAGCAAAAACAAAGAGGGAAGGCAGAGAATCAAAAATACAGAAAAAGAAAGAAAGAAAATAATCTATCCCCAAGAATCTCCCTTGGCAACATGAATCTAGAGAGAAAAGGAGTCAGGCTACATCAAGTCCTCTTGCTACATGAATTAGGTATCAATCCAGACTCAGCTTTCTCCTTCAACCCCAATCAATCTTACAAATAGCTGCCCTAGACTACCAACATAGATTACATACAGAGTATTCCTCTGACCTTCCATTCTTCCATTTGACCACAGTCATAAAGATAATGTTTTTTTAAAGTAGTAGCAAGAAGAGAAATACAGGGCTAGGGCTAAGTTAGGAGTCATTAAATATAAAAACCATGTGTAAATTTGCCTGTCTCAGAATTTATTTTGGTCCCCAGTCCAAGAATCATGATTTAACCTGTGGGACCTACATAAGAGACAGCATCTTTGGGAAAGCCAAGGATTATCAAATATGTCACCAATTTTCTCTTTCAGATTGTGGTGTTACCTCTGGTAAGTAAATCTCTTTTTCTCCTTATTCCCTACCCTTTTGCCAGCAACCACAACCCAGATATCCCTTGAGTAATCTCCTTGAGTGCAGGGATTTTCTTTTGTCTCTTTTTGTACCCCTGAAGCTTAGCATAGCACCTGGCACTAAGTACACACTTAATAAATGTTTATTGATTAAATACGCTCCTCCCTTGTCCCATTAGCAATAGCAATGTGAGACTAGAGGAGGCTTAAATTATGTGCTTATGAGTATGGGGTCTCTACCTTCACAGAGTCCTATCGGCACAGTATCCAGTCTGCCACTTTCCTTTATGAGATCCTGCTTGGGAAAGCCGTGCTGTATGGTCTGCTGGTCAGTGTTCTGGTGTGGAGAGCCATGGTAAGGAATTGAAAAAAAGAAGAGAGGAAAATGGCACACAAATATGATCTAAAACTAGACCTAGAAAATATGATGTACCCATAAGTCATCAAGGGTATTGGAAATGTGAAAAGGAATAAAATAACCCCTAAGACCCCACAAAGTACCCCAAAGTGGATTTAACTTCTAGGTTTACAAATGGGATTGGTGAGAATGGAGAAATTCAAGGTGAATACGCAATTAACTAATTCTAACAAGAATCCAATCTCTTACAAAGATTTCACATAGATAGTCCAAATCCCAAGCTTCCCCGTTCTGCAACATGTTCCTTTACTTAGTCCTATTCCCCACTGTCATGTTACCTGTGAGATTGAAAAGAGGTATTTGCCTGTCTTCTTTAGGTCAAAAAAACATATTCCTGATGCCAATTGTGGAAGTGAGAGCAGGGAGGAGAGAACAGGATGATCCAGCAACCCAGTTTGGTTTCTGCTTTCTGTATTCCTGGTCTATGTTCCAGAAAAGCTATTGCTCCCTCAGCCTTCATCTCCATCTTTCACTGATCTCTTCAAAGAGAACATTCCAATTCCAAGGGGGAAAAGATGGTGGTTCAATATTGAAGAAATAAAAAAGTCTGCCCTGGCTTAGCAGTTACCAGTTATGTCTCTGTCTTTTTTTCTCATTGTCCTAATCTGGAAATATTTCTCTATATTGGGATAAAAAGTTCAAGAAAGTATTAACATATAGTTAATAGAAAACTTGCTTGAGCAAAGAGGTTTTTCCATTATGACATTAGCATCCCTCCTCAAAAATTTGGTTGTCACTCTCACTTGTCCTTATATAGATACTACAGAGATAGAGTTAAGTCAATGGATGCTAGAGGTTGTGTATTTGGGAAAGGAAGATGGACAAAGGAGAATAACAGTATCTAAGTGATTAAGGGGATGTCTGAGCAGAGGCAAGAAATAGAAATCTGTATGAATGAAACAAGAGAGGTGGGAAAGGATTGAGAAAGTGAAGAAAATATAGAAGAATGTTCAGGAAATTGAAATAAGTTTTAATGAGAGGTAGATTGTGTGGAAGTCTGCTATTATTGGGAAGGATGATCTGTTTTTAGTGGCAGTTCAGGTGCTGAATTATTCTTTTACATTCTGAACTTTGGAAATTTTCACATGGAGTTGGAGGTTGGGATTGAAGTTCAGAAGAAGAATAAATAGATTTGATGTTCATCTGATTAAATACGATAAAAGATTCTTTGGAATTTAATGAAATCCCAAAGACAAGAAAGGTATAGAATGAGAAGAGGGCCCCAGGTAGAGCCAAATCTTTAATAATAAAATAAATGTGAGAATAAAATCAATTCTGAGGTTTTATTTTATATTGAGAAAATTTGCAAAACGACAAAAGGATGAAAATGGTCAATGGTGGAGGAGCTAGGAAAAGTGAAGCATATTAATATGTTGTTGGAACTATAAACTGGTCTGACTATTATCTAAATGAATTTCTAATTGTGATTTTTAAAAACAACTAAAATCTCCATAATATTTGACCCAAAGACCCAACTCACAGGTCTGAGTTGAAAAGAAATGTCCCATATGTGCCAAAATATTCACAATAGCACTCATATAGTAGCAGCAAAAAACAAAAACAAAATAAATGCCCTTTGATGGGGCATTTGATTGGTGTAAGGAACTACTTAATTTGTCATTTGATTGGTATAAGGAACTACCGGATCATAGAACCTTTCTATCAATGCAAACTGATAACTCCCCTCAACTTATATTCCCATAGGAGTGTCCTAGGACACTGTTATCATATAGACATCATGTGTCAAAGATGTGGCTTGAATCTGGGGTTTCCTGACTTTGACCCAAGCACTCTATTCACTCTCTTTTGTTTAGAGAATAACTAAGCAAACAATAGTATCTGAATGTAATAGTATATTACTGTGAAGAAATAAAACATGGGAACAATACATTTGGAAAAGCATAGGTATAGAAATGACAGAAAACAATGAAACTGAACCAGGAAAGTTTATATATAATAACTACAACACTGGAAATGAAAGAATAAAATCCCAGTCACCAAACTTGGCCCATGAGAAGATGTAAGGAAAATATACCTCCTTATCTTCCTTGCAGAAATGGAAGACTGTTCCTGTGAAATACTGTTTATAGTTGACTTATATGTTGGTTAGTTTTATTGAAATAAATGCATTTTTTTCTATTATATTTTCTGTTACAAGTAATGTTTCACTGTGTAGAGGAGGGATGAGGCATTTATTTAAGCATGAAAGTGGCATAAAAGTCACTTTTTTGATAAAATCAAAAGATAACATTTTTTTATGGGGGAGGTCAGGGAAAAGAGAAAAGAGTAAATCAAAGGTATTCAGAGTTAAACCTAGTCAATCAAGGGAGATTAATTATGATATAAGAAACTTTGGAAAAGTCACCCAAATTCTGTAAGACTCCAAATGGAGGACTGAGTTTCAGTAGAGTAGTAGAGACAGAAGCTAGTTAATAAGTGAATGAGAAGACTGGTCCCAGTATATATAAGTATAGTCACAAGATCAAATGGCTAATTTTAAGCATGTGGTTCTCAACACATCTGAATGTACAGATAGATGTCTTTTTAATTTCTGTGACACATTTCTTTACCACACAATTAATATTTTGACTGAACCTGTATTTTCTTGCTTTATATTCTTGTTTTGTCAGGGCATGGGGGAAGAGAGAATCTTCTAAAAGGAGTCTTCTTCTTTCAACCAAACTTCAAACTCCTTAAAGGCAAAGATTATATCTTTATTTGTCTTTGGCTTTGTAAGAAGATCCTTGGTACTCACAAAGTAATTAGGTCCCAGTTAACATAAGCCCTCAATTTCTACTTAATATATGACACTGTTCCCCAAGTAATTTAGATTTCTAAGGCATCAAGTTGATCATCAGATTCTGATATTACTGTCTTTTCAGGGGAACTAAGTGTTCACTGTGAGAGAAACTTTGGACTGGAAGCTTGTATTGTTTCAGCCCCTAGATCAGGGGATTCTGGGTCAGTTCGTTAAGTTATACAATCTTGGATTCATAGCTGGAAAGGACCTTTGGGATCATTTGTCCTCTAAGAGAAGAGGGTATCTTATTTAACAGATGAGGAAACAGAGATATCCAATTTAGATGACTTGCCTGTAGTCACACATGATAGAAAAGTGACAGAGTTAAGATTTGAATGCAGATTTATCTGGTTCCAAATCTAGAATTTTATCCTATATACCCTTCTTGCTCCTTGATTTCCCCTTCTATATTTCAAGATTGGCAGGAAAGGACTCCTATTCATAAGCTGCACAGAGAAGGATGGACTAAAACAGTAGTTTGTTCCATAGACCCTTTTGGTGAAGTCCATGGAACTTTTCTCAAAAAAAAAAATGTTTTTAAACGCACAAAATAAAACACACAGGATCACAAAGGAAACCAAGTATAATGAAATAGTTATCAAAAAAAATTAAGAAAAAAACAAGTTCATGAACCTTAGGTTAAGAACTTCTCCATTAAAGGCATGGGAGTTGGAACATCTTAGATGCTGCTTCCTAATAGTAAGGAACCTCAAGTCATCTAGTCTAATCCACATAGGCATTATTCCCAAAATTACATCCTTCAGAAGAAATCATCCAGCTTCTACTTGGTCTGCTTGGACACCTCCAGTAAGAGAAACCATTCTTTTTATTTTATTGTTTTGAAGAAAATTAGGGTTAAGTGCTTTGCCCAAACTCAGACAGCTCGTCAATGTGTGAAGCTGGATTTGAACTCAAGTTCTCCTGACTCCAAGATTGGAGCTCACGGTGGCACTGTGCCAGCTAGTTACCCCAAACTCATTCTTTTAAAAGAATTTCATTATTCCTTGGGGGGAATATTTTGATATATGAGGAAGTTCTTCTATGGTCCTAACCTTTGAAGGCAAGTAAAACTAGGCTAATTCCTCTTCAATAGATTTTTTTTCCACATGGCATATATAAAATTTTTCAAGTATCTTCACCATTGTGGTGATACTGGTCAACATCTTCTTTTCCTTTTTAGTGTCTTTCTAAATATGATGCCAAGAACTGAACACATTAGCAAAGATGGGGTGTGAATAAGACACAGTTTTGTGGGCATGTTGTCATTCTTTTCATTTCAATCAAAGGTTTAGGATTCAGTGGGATATCGCAGAGTCTAGAGAAAGAGAGTATCAGGAATTGGCCTTGGATATGGAGTAGCATAGAAAGAAACCCCAAAGAGGTAGGAGATATAGGCCCCCAGAAATGGACGTGGGAAGACAGCAAACTCCACTTGATTTGTCATTCTTCCTGGGTCCCTTGGGGAGACAATAGTTCATTTCTCACTGAAAATTATCTCCTCCCCTCCTCCCTGCCAGAGTCAGTGTTGAAGTAGACAAGAGTTCTGAATTTGGTCTCAAAAACCCTGGATGGGAATCCTGATTCAGATAATTATTCTATGTCCCAGGACAAAGTCATTAATCTCACTAACTTCAGTTTCCTCATCTGCAAAATAGCACCTATTTCAGAGTTGTTGTAAGGATTAAATTAGATGAAGTATGGGGGAAAATATTTGCAAAACCTTAAAGTCTGAGAATCAGCCTGGCCTAGTGGCCAGAGAGCTATCCTAGAGATTGTGAAGATATGTTCAACTGCCGCCTCTGACCCATTTGACTGTACAATCTTGGTTAAGTCTCTTAGCACTGAGAAAGTGCTCTGGACATTATTTGAGTCTGTAAATTGCATTCACGAATAGTGGCACCCTTATCTGGGAGGTCTTTGTACCGATGAACTGACTTCCCTCTATGCCTCTGCCCCTTGGAGGCTGTAAAACTCTTGGAATTTGTCCAAGAAATGGCTCTTTGCTTTTTGAGGCTTGGCTACGTACTTTAAGTGGTAGTCTCAACTAAAGAGAAGCATCCACCACTTTAGCCCACCAGAAATTCTAGTCTTAGCAGAAGAGGCACAAGTACTCTCATGGTTTGATACTCTTACACAGTTTTTTTTTTTTACCCAGATGTCATCCAGGGAGAAATGCAAGTACACCTTGCCTGCCACTTGACTTCCTACTGTTACTTCATTCTCCTTTCATTTTTCCCCCAAACCCTGCTCTGCCAGATCCCAGCCACAGTCACTAGCTTCCCTCTAAGCCTTCTCAGAATTGAGAGAAGAGAGATTGAGGGGAGGGGCCATTCTTGAAATAGGTTTATCATTATGTCAAATAAGAGGGTAGAGCACAATAAGCCTTCCAGATGTCTTTACAAAAATCTCTTGTTCCAATGGCAACCCCAACTTTCCCTTTCTCCCCTCTTTTGGGGGTCTAACTGAGAAATTTTGAAGGCAGTATCTCTATCTCAGGGAGATTTCACAGTTCCTTAGAATGAGTACGAGAAAAAAGTACATTTTTATTTTCATAATCTCCAAGTGAAATGTGATATTTCCTAAATCATTGTTCCGAAAAGAGGTCAATAAGTTTCGTCACTTTGCCAAAGGAGTCCATCAAATACACACACACGTACACACACACACACACACACACACACACACACACACAGACACATACATACACATACACCCAGGACACTCTAATGAAGAATCAGCATTTTATAAAAGTAATTTATAACAAACACAGTGCTTTGTGCCCTTCCCCAATTACTCCCTTTGCCCTCATGTTAATTTGCCTTTAAACATATCCAGCTTTATCTAGTTGCTTTTTCTTGTAGACAGTGGAGGGTAGCAGGGGAAGAGGATCATTAAAGGGAGAGAGCATTCCCCAGGATAGAGACAGATTCGTGCAGAGCTCTGCGCTATTGTGTTACAATGAACTTCATTTCGGACCGGGGACCAGGCTCACTGTACTAGGTAAGGAGTGCAAGGGTTGAAGATTTGGGGAGAGGGCAGTTTCATTGTCAGGTGAACTTTACCTTTTCACCCTGCCCAACTCTGAAGCCCGTGGGGTGGGCACTGCTGGGGGCGGGGGAGCAGGGATGGCTCCTAGGTTATTTGGTAGCGAAGGGAATTCCATCAGATGCTTTCCCGAGTTTGAGCAGCAGCACCAGCTGCTGTGCTAACACCGGCCAGGTGTACTTTGGAGCCGGAACCAGGCTGACCGTGCTGGGTAAGAGGGGACAAAACTCCCGTAACGACTCTGCTCCTACTCATACTTTGACGGTGATCAGGGCATAGGACAGAGTGATAATAGGAGCTGCTTGAGAGAGAGTTGGGGTCTAGGGCTGGGGATCCCTTATTCCTCAACTCATTCGTGTGCCAGGCTGTGCTGCTGTGGGCACAGAGACTCAATATTTCGGGGCTGGCTCCCGACTCATCGTTCTAGGTAAGCCTCGAGAGAGTCCCAACGGGGCATACAGAGGGTCCCCAACTGGGATTGGAGTTGTTGGGGCAGAGAGGCGATTCAGAGGATAGTTGGGGTCCGGTTTTTGTGAGGGATCTGGGGACTGTGTTCTGCTGATACCCAGGTTTTTGGTTCTGGAAGTCGGCTGACAGTCGTAGGTAAGTGACCCTGGGCAACTCGTCTTTGAAAGTCTGGAAGAGTCCCAGTACTAATGTGGCTGATCTCTAACTCAAGAAGGTCCCAGTGGCCAGGAACAAGAAGGGAAACCCCAGACCTGGGAAGAGGCAGCTATGATTGGGAGAGGGCCAATACACTTTTCATCCCTAGACACTCTTTCCTCTGCTTGACCGCGGACTCTTGCTGCAGGGCAGGGTGGAGGACAGGCCATCGCCGAGTGAAGAGATGGGTAGGACTGGGGAGAGAGCCCTGATAGGACTGGGGGATGGGTCGCGGAGGTTTGGCTGCAGCTCTCTATCTCTGTGAACTATGAGCAGCATTTCGGCCCAGGTACTCGGCTACTGGTCACAGGTGAGATATCCTGAAATCGCTGTCCACAGAGGCCAGAGGGCATAGTTGGAAGATTCATCCCTCTAAAGTAGCATGGTCAGTGGTCAGTCTATCTTCTCTGCGACTAACCTCCTCCTTTTTGCACATTGCACGCTTAATCGCATAGAAAAGAGGTCGGGACTGGGGACGCCAGCCAGGGGATGGAATTGGAGTGGAAGGGGCAATTGTTTTGGATTTCCTAGGCATGGGTGAGTAAGATAGGTATGGGAAGGTGCTTCTTTGGTTTATGAAGGGAAGGATCATATGGGAGAGGCGAGTGATGGTCCCAAGCCTTCTATAGTGGATAAAAAAAAAAGAGAGAGAGAAGTATAGCTCTGAAGAAAAAGAATCTGAGGGAGAGCGCATGGGGATCGACAGTGAGGTCTTGTGAAAAGGTATTTGGAGTCAGAGGACCGGGATTCACGGACAGGTCTGTTACTACCTGGGTGATTTGTCCCAGAACATTTCACGTCTCCATAACTGTTTCCTCATTTGCACAATGAAGGGTTAGACGAGTTGATTTGTGGAAGGATTTATTGTCTCATTCATTCCAAACTCGTGGCTGAAGCAAAGAATAAGGAACAGTCCCTTTGGTGCCAGTAATAACTACCCCCTTTCCAAAGCGCTTTGTAAAGCTTTTAAATTCTAATTTGGCTTCTGAAGGGAATCTGAAATGTGGGGGGAAGAGGGAGTGAAAAGCCTCTTATGTTGGACCCAGAAAAAAAGTACAGGTCCGAAGATGTACTGCTCCCCCGCCCGCCCCAGCATCAGCTCCTTGAGGGCAATAACTCAGTCATTTACCCTTTTATCCCCCACAATTCCCAATCTTGCGGCTCCGCATATAAGAAAGTTTTTTTTAAAGGTTACTGAATTATAGACACAAGGGCCCACATCTAGTATGACTCCATACTCAGTGGACATATAGGTATTTAGAGGTAATGATGATGATTATGCTGATTGATGGATAAAGATGAAGAGCAAAAATGGAGAGATAGGGTGATGGGTCAGGAGAGAATTAGAACTAAGATGGGTTTGAAGGCTTGGCATTTTAAAGTGGATTCTTATTTAAGTTACAAAATCCTGAGTCTCATTTCTTCACCTACTCCCCTGAGTTTCTAGTCCCTGAGAAAATCATAGGATTTAGAGTTGTAGGGTACATGAGAAAGCATCTAATCCAATTCAGCTTCCTAATTTTGGACATGGAGCAACTAAATTTCAGAGATGTGAGGTGCAAGTGTTATTTATGATCACACAAATTGCCTTTGCCCAGTTACCTACTAATTGAAAAGCTTATAAGGCAATTGATCGGGAGTCTCACCACCCTCCATCTATTCCTGCTGATTCTAACCTATCTTCTCAAAGAGAAGCCTAAACTATGGTTGTATTGCATATAGTTACAATGATGGATTCATAGATTTAGAAATAGAAGGAACTTTCAAGGTCATTGACTACAACCCCCTATTTTACAGATGAGGAAATTGAAGTTTGTAGAAGTGAAGTGAGTTGTTCATGGTCATACAGCCAATTAGTGTCCAAGGTGGGATTTGCACCCAAGTCTTTCTGGTTCTAAATCCACCATGCTATCTACTATACACTGTAGAGTTTTGTTTATTTTGTGAAAAGGAAATGCACCTAAGGATTTACAGGAAATCTTTCCATTAGCCCTGGCTTACATTTTCTGTGTATAGAGTCCTTGGTATCATGGAGTTAGACATGAGAAAGAACTTCTGGATATTGAGGTACATGAGACCTGAGAAACAAGGGAGCTTGAGGAATTCCTGAGAGGCAAAAGAGAATTTAGTTTGATGGGAATATGAGAAATATAGTTCTTCCTGGTTGTCTGGAGAAGGATGAGATAAACCCATGAAATATATGCAAAATAACTGTATAAACATTATGTATATTATGTAAACCTACATTAGATTTTATAATATGCATATGTATATAATATGTATCACATATTATATATGCACACTTATCTATTTTCATATTAAATATATGTCAGTAATATATATATATATATATATATATATATATATATATATACATATTTTTCATTCTCTTGAATACACGCACTGAAGCGTACAATGGGTGGGCAGCAGAATGAAATAATAGAAAGTACTCGACTATATAGATCAGAGTTCCTGGATTCTAGTATCAGTTTTTCTGCCAAGCAGCCATGAGAACTTTAGTCTAAATCATTAAATTTCTCTAAGCTCTGTAAAATGGAGAGAAAAATACCTACTTTACTTACAATGAGGATCGTAGTAAAGTGAGATCATAGATTTAGAGATGGAAGGGATCTTAGAGTCCATTCATTTCAAACTAAGCATTTTACAGATGGGAAAACAGAGGCCCAGAGAGATTGGTGTTTTGCAAACAGTCAAGCAGCTAGTAAGAGGTGGAGACATGATTTAAACTCAAATCCTCTGACTCCAAATTCAGAGCTTCTCTTCTTCCTCCACAATTCCTCAATAATGCAAATATATATATATATATATATATATATATATATATATATATATATGATTGTACAGGGTGGCCAAAAAGTCTTTGTGAAGTTTAAACTGCTAAAACTTAATAATATAAATATTGGTGCTACAAAGTGCCCTTAAAGTCTTAGTGCTTAACTGAGTGCTAAGATTTTGGGGACATCCTGTATTTAACCTTAAGTAGTCATAGGAGCAGTAGCAGCAGCAGCAGCAAGAGCAAAAGCAGTAAGAGTAGCACTAAGTAGTTTTTCTGATGTACAAATCACCCCAGTAGTCACTTGTTTGGATTGAGACACAAAAGCCACTTTAAAAACACAAAAATAATATTCAGGAGAAATAACAAGCTTTCTCAAAGGTCTCTAGTATAACCCCTTCATTTTATAGAGGCACAAGGGGTAGGAGAGGTTATATGACTTAGGTAGTAAGTGTCAAAGATAGGAAGCCACTTAAGGTTTGACAAGGGACAAGATTTGACATAGACCTATTTTTTTAAAAGGAAATCAGGTTAGAAGTTCTATGGAGGATAGATTGGAGAGGAGTAGACACTGGGAAACCAATTAGGAGGCTATTATAGATCAGGGAGGCAACAAGGGCTAGAACAAGGATAGAAATTGGTCATAAGAGTGGAAAGAAGTGAAAACTTCAAGAATCATTCTGCAAAGAGGATCCATAAGATACTGTTAACTGACTGGTCATTAGGATTACAGGAAATATTGACTCCACCTTTGTAAACTTGAGTGACAAGGAGGATGGTGGAGACATCAATAGAAATGGGTAATTTGGGAGGAAGTTCAAGTTTAGGGGTAATTTGAGGCGATCTGTCTTGAGTAACAAGGACCGATTCTTAGAAGAGGGAAGAAAAGTAGATTCATACATAGAAAGAGGGGCTGTTCAATTAAACCATAACACCATTTTTAAATAGTTTTATTTATTTATTTTTAGATTCTGACATTCATTTCCATAAAATTTTGAGTTCCAATTTTTCTCCCCATCTCTCCCCTCCGCCATCACATAACACCTTGCATTCTGATTACCCCTTCCCTCAACGTGCCCTCCCTTCTATCACACCCCTCCCTTCCCTTATCCCCATCTGCTCTCTTTTCTTGTAGGGCAAGATAAATTTCTATACCCCATTACCTATATTCCTTATTTCCCAGTTATATGAAATAACAATTCTCAACATTTGTTTCTAATACTTTGAATTCCAACTTCTCTCGCTCCCTCCCTCCCCACCCATACCCACTGAGAAGGCAAGCAATTCAATACAGACTATATATGTGTCATCTTCCATAATAGTCATGTTGTGTCCTCCATCCTACCCTGTTCCCCCCTTTTTTTCTATTCTCTCATTTGACCTTGTCCCTTTCCAAAAGTGTTTACTTGTAGTTACTTCCCCATTTGCCCTCCCTTCTATCAGCCCCCTCACCCCACTTGTCCCCTTCTCCCCCACTTTACTGTAGTGTAATATAGATTTTCATACCAAATTATTCCATAGCATCATTTATTAAGCTTCTACTCTGTTCAGGGTGCTTTGTTTTGTGCTACGAGATTTTTAAATGACACAGTGTCTCTGATCTTGACAAGTTTACTCTCTAGCAATAAATCTAATATAAATATAAAAAAGTCAATCTAGAATAAGGAGTATCCCGAAAGTTTTAGTGCTTTTTAAAAAAGAGATTAAACTTTAGTTCTACAAAATCTGGGAGTCACCTACAAAGACTGATAGTTTTAATTACACTTTTATAACTTAAAACTTCACCACGACTTTTGAAGTATCCTATATAACAGTGCACAAGAGTTACATTGTGCTGTGATTGATCCCAGAATAAAAAGATCACATCCACCTGGATGGATCAGGGAAGACTTGCTAAGTTCTCATCTATAAAAAGAGGGGGGACTAGATGAGATGACATCTGAGATCCTTTCCTACTCTCCAATACTATAGTACAATACTATAATCCTAGATCATATTTGAATTAAATACTAGATAGAATTGAAGCAGATGTGGAAGACAATTTGATAAAGGGTACTATAAACAGACAAATACACAGGCGTAAAGCATCTTCTTCCTGCCTTCACAAGAAGACAGCTCTGTGTCCAGTCCTGGATACCAACTTCTTTCTATTTTTCAGATGACCTGACCAGGGTGACACCCCCAAAGGTGACTGTGTTTCAGCCATCTGAGGAAGAGATGAAGGAGAAGGGAAAGGCCACACTGGTCTGTCTGGCCACAGGCTTCTACCCTGACCTTGTGGAGCTGAAGTGGTGGGTGAACGAGCGGGAAACCCAAATTGGGGTCAGCACAGACCCTCAGC